>JAIUJO010000272.1:224047-464047 GCA_023846275.1 Vanilla planifolia
AAAGTTCATTAGAGGATACACTCTAAAGAGTTTTCTAAGTCATTAAAGCCTTTCTCGTAATTTTCTAATTATCCTTCTCAAGAATAGCTACCACCCTTTTCATCTTTTCTTGATAATGTTTCTCTTATTTTCTTGTGAACTTGAGGTCATAGCCTTGGGTGTGTTTATTGAGATACTTGTATTTGTTTAATGGCCATTTTAGAAATCTTATATTTTAAGGGAGGATATACTATTTATTAGATTAGAATAGCCAAATTATCCATCTAATTCAATTTAAACACATCAATGTTTAGAAACAACTAATCATGTTATAGCCATTTGTGATCTTTATTTTATATTTTTAGTATTTTTATTGTCAATTAAGACCTAAATAAACTTAAATGGACTGAGCTAGTACTAATAATCTTATGAGGATTTATCCAAGTCATTATTAATTTAAATTTATTTAAAATAAACTTTGATTGAGTTGGTCTTGGGATTAATAAGAGACCTTAACTCATTTAACACCATTATTTAAGTCTCTTATAATGGTTTAGGTCTCCTGAACCATATGCTTCTACTTAGATAATGTGTTTTACCTTGTTGACTTGTGGGATGGTTTTTTCCCTATTCTAAGATTTTTATAAGAAAATCCTTCATCTATTATCTTTTTGGATTAATTCTTAAGTCCAGTTTGACCAATTTTCTTTTGCCTCATGTGTAGTTAAATCTTTTTTAAGTTTTGATTACCATCCAAGAAATTTTAAAAGACTCCTTGAATATCTTTCCAGCATTATCTATAAAAAAGTAGAAATATTGAAGGGCACTAGGAGGATATGCCCTTGTCTTAAACCAAGACTTCTTCAACCCTAATTGCGAAGCAATTGGTTTTGTTTAAACCCTAAATTTAGAAATGGTTATTACAACTCTTATAACAACAAATGGAGTTCTTTTAGGCCATCCTCATAATGATTGTTGATTATCTTTGATCATTGCACGCTAATGCTCCACTCGATCACCATTTCTCCTTTAACAATACCCTGATTGAAATCCATCTACCAATCAAGCCGTTGACTGCGTTCTCTATCACAAGTGATTTGTATTCTGATTCAATCTAGGTTAGTCCCTATCTCCTTCTAGTCTAAATATCTAATTATTATCTAATGTATCCATTAGTTTTTTTCTTTATTCATCTTTAAGCATTACTGAAAGTATGACTCTAATTTCATGATTTTATGGCCTTGCCTTAGTGTCGAGGTATTGACTAGTTTGGTCTCTAGAAAGGTTTTGCTCATTTAAAGTTTATGTTTATAGACTAAAATTTTATTTTGTGTTGCTATTTATCATTATATTCCTCCATTTTGAAGTCTATTAGGAGTTTTTCCTTGCACTACTAATTCGACTTTTAAATATGATGATCACTCCCTGTTGTCATTAGTCTCAATTTTCATGCATATAAAAACAATCTTGAAAAATTATATCAAAGGAAATAATGTTGTCTTCCTCAGAGTTGTGATACTAACATAGTCACTTTTTGGCTACTCTTCCATAGTTGATTTTGCATTCTTTAGGTTTCTAACCATTGCAATTTCGTTGGCAAGATTTGTTGATTCGTTGCTACATGGGGAACTTTCCCTTTTCCTTTCATAAAGGGTTGGATGTGATAGATACTGACTATTTCTTTATTGATTTCTTCTATGTTGGTGAAAGGTGGTTTATAAGCTTTTATGGTCAAGTCAATTTGGAGTTGTGCTTGTTGTCATTCAGAAATTTTCTTCTTTATTAATAGAGAGGAGCATGTGCTTGTTGGATTGTTTAGAGATGCAAATTTATTTAAATTATCTTTTAAAGTGCCCATATTTTCAAAGGTTTAGAAGAGTAATTCCATTTATTTGATAGAATATATAGACTATCCCTTTAATCTCATATAGAAAGACTAATTTCTAAAAATGCTAATTATCACATGACCATTGATGTTTTTTTCTATATTTAAGTATTTTAAATATTTTTTAAAGTAAATAAAATTAAATAAACCTTAGTGGCATCTTATTTTGTAAGGGCATTCCTATTTAGCATTTTTTATTTGACTTTGTTTAAAATATATCATTATTGAGTGAACTCTTGGATTATATAGAAGCCTAAATCATTAAGCACTTTTATGCACTAGCAATGTAAATGTCTTCAACTACATAGAGTTCTGTTCTCATTCCTTTCTTTTTCTAATGTGAATTCCAATGATGGAGAATAGTCAAAAATTATAATTGACTTAGTGAAGAATTGTGTACAACATCTTTTTATAAGGTTGAAAGCAATATATAGTTTCACCTTATACAACTTAATCATGATTTTTTGATGCTTAAGAAACATCCTTTCTTTAAATGATAGATTGCATGTAGGCCTTTGAGATTTGGCCAAATTTTCAAGTTTTTTAGGTTTCAAAATTAGCTACTAAGCTCATAAATTTTTTAAATGTTATACCTAAATTCTTTACTCTTTTTTCCTGCAAAATATCTTTCAAATATTCTAATATAAGTCTTTGATGTTTGGATAATTATTATGTAGATTCTAATACCTAAATTCTTTACTCTTCTTCTTTGTCTTTATTATCATTGTGTATGCCTTCTCATGTGCTGTTGATGTACTCTTCATGACACATTTGGGGAGAATAGATTTAGCTCTCTTGGAAGTAGAAACACTTACATCACTCGTCTTGTCTTTATGTCTTTATTGATGAATGCATTTTCATTAGGAAAAGGATTTGTGAATTTTATTATAAGGTGCAATATTTCATATCATACTACACAACCCATGCCTAATATATTGGTTGGACAATGTATCATACAAACGATTTCTATTAAGTAATTAGGGAATTGATTGTATAGGTCTAGTTCAATCCTCATATTTGTATGATGAAAAGAAATCTCTAGCAGCTAATTATATTTGTCCAATTCACCTGTTGCTGTTGTACGATCCATAACATATATGCACAACACCATAATGTTGATTGTAATAGGCCAATAATAGCATCATGCAAGTATAAAGCATGATAAACATAGCAATGCATTGGTGTATCAATTTTATATATACGTTGTCCTAATACAATCCTTACTCATATATGCAAAGACGATTGGATGAGAAATTGGATGAGAAGAACTCTTGATTTAGTGGTTATAGCTTATTCAATTCTTTTGTTTTCATTTTGCATTAGTACAATCGTTAACATCTACTCATGTGACATATTGGTATGATCATCTTGTTGTACTAATATGATAAACTTAAATTATCAAATTGACTTGAGCTCTCAAAATTTTCAAATCCAATGGATTTTTCAGTAAACCGTCGTACTATATGTTCATTTGATCAGACCAATACAATTTTTATCATTTTCCCTTTTCACACTTTGGCCAAAAGGCTTCCTAACTCCAGCTGCTTGGGTCGTACCAATATTATTTAAACGATTGTCTCATACGATCATTACATTAAAAATTTGTAATGATCTCCAGCAATTACATCTTCTCAAGGAACTCATATGCATCCATTTCATGATGTTCAAATTAATTAATACATGTTTTAAGAAACAAGTGCGGGCCAGATCTTTATCTTTCTATGTTATATCTACAAAAAAATTTAAATTCCCTTTCTTTCCTATAGTCTTAATTTTCCTTTTTATAATCCTGTTTTCAAATGACAATATTATTCTCTTTCCTTTTTCCTCTTCAACTCTTTTCTTTCCCTCTTCGTGCTTTCGCCTCTTTCTTCTCTCCCAAGGTTTTCCAAACATATGCACTAAGTCTTCGGTATGGGAGAAGTTAAGAGGACTAAATTGATTTCTTTTTATTAATATTTTCTTTTTAAATTCACAAAAAATCCTGTTCACCTCTTAAAACCACAAACTGCATATTGGTAGATTCTTCATAAGGATACCTTCACACTATATACTCAAATATAAATTAGGACATAGGTTTTTTTGGCACTTTTTTAGATGCTCACAATTAAATATATGTTTGAATTCTTGATTTGCATTGGTTACATTTGATATATCTTTGAGAGAATATAGAAGTTTAATTAGACAAGCTGTCACTAGGAAAATACTTGAAAGAGATCCAAACTCGAGCTCACTAGTGTTTGGAATTAAGTTGAAAATCTCAATGCCATTTAAAGACTCATATTATGAGCTCGAAAATAGTTTGCATTCTATGCAGTTAGTAGTGAAACTAATCCTCTTCCAATGAGAATAGAGTAAGAAAGTGTTGGTGATCTAAAAACCCCATTGAGAATAGTGCATTAAACTTATTTTTTGTTGAATTCCAATCGTACTATTTAATGCTTGGGAAACCTTAGGAGAATGTCCCAATTAATGTGAATTTCAAGGGAGCAACTTTCTTCTTTATCTCATCTCCTTTAACACCACTTCAGGTTCCTCTTTATACGAATATGTTGGTTTGATTTTGATCAAAGAAGCAGTCTCTGCCTCCTCTAACACCTCAGTTGAAGGGTAATTTGGAGAAGGCAACCATCTTTGACTCATCATGGGAGCACCTTCTCAAGGCCAAGCAGCATAAGAGCATATTACTAAAAGCCCAACGCTAAAAGACGGGGGAAATACTTGTCATAATACAAGCTTTTGCAATCTATAACACTACTCAATGTTCCGATGTTGTCAAAGTTACACAGTCAAAGTCACAAAGTTTTTCTATCAAAGTTGCCAAGGGATTTGTTTAATTTAGTCTTATGTGGGAACAATTTTGTGCTTTTAAAATTGTCAAACCACATATGGTTCATCAATATACAGTGTAGTTTTTAAGTTTTTTTAAATTATCTTTTTCTTTGTGAAAATACTTGCAAAATTATGTAGATAATAGAGGTTTCTCTAACTATTTGTAAAGGTTAGTTTAAGAATAGAAAAAGTGTTTACAAAAACCAAGTAGAGGGACATAGCAACTATTTTTGTTTAATGTGATTGATAAAACAACAACAAACTTTGCTATGATGGATTATGTGGGTTGTATAGAATTTTCAGATTACTTATGTTTTTTAAGAGTAATGTTGACCTAAAGGCCTTTTCTTTTATGTTTTAGATGAAGACAGCAATGCTTCCTGCGATTAACAAACAAATCACTTAGCAACCTATACAGTTTAACGTATATCACTCTGAGGTTTTTCATATTTTATCTTGCATTCTTAATCCCTTGAATAGTTACTGCGATATGCTTTACAACGACCTATTGAAACCATGCTATTCTTTCAAATCTGACTAGTTACATGGGGACTTGTAGTGTAGTGGTGGAGCTTATTGTGTTTGGCCTGAATTTAGTGAAAAGACCTTCATATAATTTTGTAGCGATGACATATCTTTTTTTTGTTGGCTTGTCCTCATGTTAATGTTATCGTATTCCCAAGAGATCTTAGTTGTTTAGATGAAATATTTGTCAAATATTAACAAATTATTGCAGGTTATTTATCATATTTTTTTTTGTGGCAGATCCATGTGGTTGGGACAAAAAGTAGTCTCTTGTTTGCAAGCAGGGCTCTTCATCTACAAGTTAATCCTCTAAACCACTTTCACTTAAGCAGACTATAATTGTTTTTTTTATTTCTCTTTATTTTCCTTAATTGACTACTTTTAGCTATTTGCATACTATTTTAAATATTGAAACTATTGTTTGTTTTAGCAAAAATATTGTGACTAAAGCTACGCTCTTGAAGCAGCAAAAAAGGGAAATAGAGGATCTTTGGGCAAAGTTGTTGGTGATTCTTTTATACTCTAAAGACTTTTGTCCTCTTTTTTTACCTAGCCATCAAAAGAGTAATCTTTTTATGCATATAGGTTGTGGAGCTGTCACTCTAAACATCTTGAAGAAGAAATTCTTAATCTGTGCAATAATTTATTATAGGTTTGATCTATGGCTCTATAGTTAGTTTTTCAATTTGACATTTAATTTGTTGAGACAATGTTCTTCATGATTGCACTCAATTTTTGTGTTACAGAGCAAGCTTGAGAAGGCACAAATATCTTTGGAGTTGGAGGAGGAAAAGAAAGCAAAAGCTTGTCGAGTGATAAGGTTATTGGAATAAGAAAGGAAGATTAAGAATCTTAGCTCACTGATGTTGTGTTCTAAAAGTGATGGAAAAAGTTATTCATTTAAGGTTTGTGCTTTTTTCCTTTGGTTGATTGGAAATCTAATATAGATAATGGTTTTTATTAGGTTATTTGTATGGATTATTTAATTTTCTTTATGAATATTCCTAGAATTTATGTTTTATGTTTACTCCTCTAAACCTTATAAATACTTGTATTTTATCTTTATGGTATATGGAACATCTTATGATTAAATTAACTAGTCATCAACATCTTTGAGACGAAATGGGATGGCATTGGATTGGCTTTAATCTACTAGATTAGGAGTTTTCCTGGAATGATCTAGTAGTAGCCTTGTCACATGTGCGACATGAAATGTTTTGTAGTCCTTCGTGGTGATGGTCATAACAAGATTGGCCTTTTTTGTATGAGACTGGCTTTATTATGGATTCCTGACATGATCTACAAAGAAGAATTTTATGAAGTCAAGCAAAGAAGTGGCTCGTAGTTCATTTGCTAGAACTATGTTATGTTTAATGTCTTTGTCCAAAATGTTTAATGTTATTGTCTTTTAAAAGGGTTGGCAAATTTCCAATGAGTTGTAGTTCATTGAGAATTGACCCTTTTTTCCTAATAGGAGGTCTAAGATTCAATGTGAGCATATCCTTTATTTTTCATCAAATCAAATTACTTCAAATTTTTTTTATGATTATAAAACCATTGTTGACCATGGAGTTATAGAATATTTGTTAGTACAGAATTTCATAAAGTAAAGCAGAAGGAAAGTTTTTCCAAAATGAACCTCAATCATTTCGTTGTTGGCTTTGTTCTGTTTGCAGCTTAGGATTGCTCAAGTCCACCTTTAATAGTTTTGAAACTGTTAATAGCCCTCATTAGGTTTGTTTGGCTTGTATTCCTCTTCATTAATCCCGCATTTTAGTTTCGAGAATATTACATAGTTAGCATTTTTTATCTCAAACAATCGTGAAGGTCACCTTTTTTCCTTGCAATTGTTTGAGTTCTTTGTATTGTAAGTGAGTGTTGTATTGTTGGTTATGTATATACAATTGAATTTTAAATTTTTTTATTTATCTTTTTGTTTAATCCTCTGATCATGCAATATTTTTTTGTTGTTTACAATTTCTAAGCTAGTCATGCAACTATAAGAACTTCACTTTATATTTTGAAATTTTTTTAGTCTTTATTTCATATTGTTATATTTTATCTTTAAAGATATAATATTATTAATATTAATTAGTGCTTTTTTGGTTATAGGCAAGGAGGAAGGTGACCTAGTGTCTTGGGCCTTTTCAAAAGAAAATAACTGCTGAGGTAATGCTTGTTGAAAAAGATATGCCTTGCATTTGACATATAAGAACACGAGAATATAAGAGGGATATCTTTAGATATCAATTTGTTCTTCCAATTAAAGCATGATATGTTTATTGGAAATAACTAATCACTCACAGCTAATTGGATTCTTTATTTTCATGTACTTGATAAGCAAAGTGTGTGCTGAGTTTATCTTAGGTTGCTTTTAATTTTGCATGAGGTGCCATATCTTGAAATAGTATGATTGAAAAACACAATTTTAGGAGACATTTAGTTAAGTATTATTTAGACAGTATTGGCATTTAAATCATAGTATTATATAGATGTTAATGTTACCTGAAATTTATCAATATTTTTTTATTGTTTAGATGAATGTTATCGAAATAATCTACTATTCTTATTGTTAATATGAAGTTGTTCATCATTTAGATGTTGATTATATTTGCAAAATATAGTTGAAATTTTAAATAATATTATTTAAAGATGTAATCAAATAATACACCTAATATATTTAATTCATATTATAGTGTGTGCCATTATAGTTTAACCAAATGCCCTTCTGATATTTTATTTTGCCATTAGCTCTTAGCAATATCATCTCAATTTTACTTCTTACATGTCATGTAGCTTAATTCTTTAGCAATGTTCTACTACCCATATTGGTTGTAATTTCCACTTTATGAGTTACTAATGTATATGCTTTACGTCAACACTTATATTGATCGGTTTGGTTCTCATTATGAATTTATTTATTGAAATCAATATATAACAACTCGTTATCCATGTCTAATTATTATGGAGCGAACATCAAACCTAAGAAAGAGCCCCTCTTTCCAATTGCTTCTTATTTATAGAGAAAATAAAGTTCATTAGAGGATACACTCTAAAGAGTTTTCTAAGTCATTAAAGCCTTTCTCGTAATTTTCTAATTATCCTTCTCAAGAATAGCTACCACCCTTTTCATCTTTTCTTGATAATATTTCTCTTATTTTCTTCTGAACTTGAGGTCATAGCCTTGGGTGTGTTTATTGAGATACTTGTATTTGTTTAATGGCCATTTTAGAAATCTTATATTTTAAGGGAGGATATACTATTTATTAGATTAGAATAGCCAAATTATCCATCTAATTCAATTTAAACACATCAATGTTTAGAAACAACTAATCATGTTATAGCCATTTGTGATCTTTATTTTATATTTTTAGTATTTTTATTGTCAATTAAGACATAAATAAACTTAAATGGACTGAGCTAGTACTAATAATCTTATGAGGATTTATCCAAGTCATTATTAATTTAAATTTATTTAAAATAAACTTTGATTGAGTTGGTCTTGGGATTAATAAGAGACCTTAACTCATTTAACACCATTATTTAAGTCTCTTGTAATGGTTTAGGCCTCTTGAACCATATGCTTCTACTTAGATAATGTGTTTTACCTTGTTGACTTGTGGGATGGTTTTTTTCCCTATTCTAAGATTTTTATAAGAAAATCCATCATCTATTATCTTTTTGGATTAATTCTTAAGTCTAGTTTGACCAATTTTCTTTTGCCTCATGTGTAGTTAAATCTTTTTTAAGTTTTGATTACCATCCAAGAAATTTTAAAAGACTCCTTGAATATCTTTCCAGCATTATCTATAAAAAAGTAGAAATATTGAAGGGCACTAGGAGGATATGCCCTTGTCTTAAACCAAGACTTCTTCAACCCTAATTGCGAAGCAATTGGTTTTGTTTAAACCCTAAATTTAGAAATGGTTATTACAACTCTTATAACAACAAATGGAGTTCTTTTAGGCCATCCTCATAATGATTGTTGATTATCTTTGATCATTGCACGCTAATGCTCCACTCGATCACCATTTCTCCTTTAACAATACCCTGATTGAAATCCATCTACCAATCAAGCCGTTGACTGCGTTCTCTATCACAAGTGATTTGTATTCTGATTCAATCTAGGTTAGTCCCTATCTCCTTCTAGTCTAAATATCTAATTATTATCTAATGTATCCATTAGTTTTTTTCTTTATTCATCTT
Organism: Vanilla planifolia; assembly: GCA_023846275.1. Taxonomy (NCBI): domain Eukaryota; kingdom Viridiplantae; phylum Streptophyta; class Magnoliopsida; order Asparagales; family Orchidaceae; genus Vanilla; species Vanilla planifolia. The sequence continues at coordinate 233,475 of JAIUJO010000272.1, forward strand.
TAAGCATTACTGAAAGTATGACTCTAATTTCATGATTTTATGGCCTTGCCTTAGTGTCGAGGTATTGACTAGTTTGGTCTCTAGAAAGGTTTTGCTCATTTAAAGTTTATGTTTATAGACTAAAATTTTATTTTGTGTTGCTATTTATCATTATATTCCTCCATTTTGAAGTCTATTAGGAGTTTTTCCTTGCACTACTAATTCGACTTTTAAATATGATGATCACTCCCTGTTGTCATTAGTCTCAATTTTCATGCATATAAAAACAATCTTGAAAAATTATATCAAAGGAAATAATGTTGTCTTCCTCAGAGTTGTGATACTAACATAGTCACTTTTTGGCTACTCTTCCATAGTTGATTTTGCATTCTTTAGGTTTCTAACCATTGCAATTTCGTTGGCAAGATTTGTTGATTCGTTGCTACATGGGGAACTTTCCCTTTTCCTTTCATAAAGGGTTGGATGTGATAGATACTGACTATTTCTTTATTGATTTCTTCTATGTTGGTGAAAGGTGGTTTATAAGCTTTTATGGTCAAGTCAATTTGGAGTTGTGCTTGTTGTCATTCAGAAATTTTCTTCTTTATTAATAGAGAGGAGCATGTGCTTGTTGGATTGTTTAGAGATGCAAATTTATTTAAATTATCTTTTAAAGTGCCCATATTTTCAAAGGTTTAGAAGAGTAATTCCATTTATTTGATAGAATATATAGACTATCCCTTTAATCTCATATAGAAAGACTAATTTCTAAAAATGCTAATTATCACATGACCATTGATGTTTTTTTCTATATTTAAGTATTTTAAATATTTTTTAAAGTAAATAAAATTAAATAAACCTTAGTGGCATCTTATTTTGTAAGGGCATTCCTATTTAGCATTTTTTATTTGACTTTGTTTAAAATATATCATTATTGAGTGAACTCTTGGATTATATAGAAGCCTAAATCATTAAGCATTTTTATGCACTAGCAATGTAAATGTCTTCAACTACATAGAGTTCTGTTCTCATTCCTTTCTTTTTCTAATGTGAATTCCAATGATGGAGAATAGTCAAAAATTATAATTGACTTAGTGAAGAATTGTGTACAACATCTTTTTATAAGGTTGAAAGCAATATATAGTTTCACCTTATACAACTTAATCATGATTTTTTGATGCTTAAGAAACATCCTTTCTTTAAATGATAGATTGCATGTAGGCCTTTGAGATTTGGCCAAATTTTCAAGTTTTTTAGGTTTCAAAATTAGCTACTAAGCTCATAAATTTTTTAAATGTTATACTTAAATTCTTTACTCTTTTTTCCTGCAAAATATCTTTCAAATATTCTAATATAAGTCTTTGATGTTTGGATAATTATTATGTAGATTCTAATACCTAAATTCTTTACTCTTCTTCTTTGTCTTTATTATCATTGTGTATGCCTTCTCATGTGCTGTTGATGTACTCTTCATGACACATTTGGGGAGAATAGATTTAGCTCTCTTGGAAGTAGAAACACTTACATCACTCGTCTTGTCTTTATGTCTTTATTGATGAATGCATTTTCATTAGGAAAAGGATTTGTGAATTTTATTATAAGGTGCAATATTTCATATCATACTACACAACCCATGCCTAATATATTGGTTGGACAACGTATCATACAAACGATTTCTATTAAGTAATTAGGGAATTGATTGTATAGGTCTAGTTCAATCCTCATATTTGTATGATGAAAAGAAATCTCTAGCAGCTAATTATATTTGTCCAATTCACCTGTTGCTGTTGTACGATCCATAACATATATGCACAACACCATAATGTTGACTGTAATAGGCCAATAATAGCATCATGCAAGTATAAAGCATGATAAACATAGCAATGCATTGGTGTATCAATTTTATATATACGTTGTCCTAATACAATCCTTACTCATATATGCAAAGACGATTGGATGAGAAATTGGATGAGAAGAACTCTTGATTTAGTGGTTATAGCTTATTCAATTCTTTTGTTTTCATTTTGCATTAGTACAATCGTTAACATCTACTCATGTGACATATTGGTATGATCATCTTGTTGTACTAATATGATAAACTTAAATTATCAAATTGACTTGAGCTCTCAAAATTTTCAAATCCAATGGATTTTTCAGTAAACCGTCGTACTATATGTTCATTTGATCAGACCAATACAATTTTTATCATTTTCCCTTTTCACACTTTGGCCAAAAGGCTTCCTAACTCCAGCTGCTTGGGTCGTACCAATATTATTTAAACGATTGTCTCATACGATCATTACATTAAAAATTTGTAATGATCTCCAGCAATTACATCTTCTCAAGGAACTCATATGCATCCATTTCATGATGTTCAAATTAATTAATACATGTTTTAAGAAACAAGTGCGGGCCAGATCTTTATCTTTCTATGTTATATCTACAAAAAAATTTAAATTCCCTTTCTTTCCTATAGTCTTAATTTTCCTTTTTATAATCCTGTTTTCAAATGACAATATTATTCTCTTTCCTTTTTCCTCTTCAACTCTTTTCTTTCCCTCTTCGTGCTTTCGCCTCTTTCTTCTCTCCCAAGGTTTTCCAAACATATGCACTAAGTCTTCGGTATGGGAGAAGTTAAGAGGACTAAATTGATTTCTTTTTATTAATATTTTCTTTTTAAATTCACAAAAAATCCTGTTCACCTCTTAAAACCACAAACTGCATATTGGTAGATTCTTCATAAGGATACCTTCACACTATATACTCAAATATAAATTAGGACATAGGTTTTTTTGGCACTTTTTTAGATGCTCACAATTAAATATATGTTTGAATTCTTGATTTGCATTGGTTACATTTGATATATCTTTGAGAGAATATAGAAGTTTAATTAGACAAGCTGTCACTAGGAAAATACTTGAAAGAGATCCAAACTCGAGCTCACTAGTGTTTGGAATTAAGTTGAAAATCTCAATGCCATTTAAAGACTCATATTATGAGCTCGAAAATAGTTTGCATTCTATGCAGTTAGTAGTGAAACTAATCCTCTTCCAATGAGAATAGAGTAAGAAAGTGTTGGTGATCTAAAAACCCCATTGAGAATAGTGCATTAAACTTATTTTTGTTGAATTCCAATCGTACTATTTATATGCTTGGGAAACCTTAGGAGAATGTCCCAATTAATGTGAATTTCAAGGGAGCAACTTTCTTCTTTATCTCATCTCCTTTAACACCACTTCAGGTTCCTCTTTATACGAATATGTTGGTTTGATTTTGATCAAAGAAGCAGTCTCTGCCTCCTCTAACACCTCAGTTGAAGGGTAATTTGGAGAAGGCAACCATCCTTGACTCATCATGGGAGCACCTTCTCAAGGCCAAGCAGCATAAGAGCATATTACTAAAAGCCCAACGCTAAAAGACGGGGGAAATACTTGTCATAATACAAGCTTTTGCAATCTATAACACTACTCAATGTTCCGATGTTGTCAAAGTTACACAGTCAAAGTCACAAAGTTTTTCTATCAAAGTTGCCAAGGGATTTGTTTAATTTAGTCTTATGTGGGAACAATTTTGTGCTTTTAAAATTGTCAAACCACATATGGTTCATCAATATACAGTGTAGTTTTTAAGTTTTTTTAAATTATCTTTTTCTTTGTGAAAATACTTGCAAAATTATGTAGATAATAGAGGTTTCTCTAACTATTTGTAAAGGTTAGTTTAAGAATAGAAAAAGTGTTTACAAAAACCAAGTAGAGGGACATAGCAACTATTTTTGTTTAAAGTGATTGATAAAACAACAACAAACTTTGCTATGATGGATTATGTGGGTTGTATAGAATTTTCAGATTACTTATGTTTTTTAAGAGTAATGTTGACCTAAAGGCCTTTTCTTTTATGTTTTAGATGAAGACAGCAATGCTTCCTGCTATTAACAAACAAATCACTTAGCAACCTATACAGTTTAACGTATATCACTCTGAGGTTTTTCATATTTTATCTTGCATTCTTAATCCCTTGAATAGTTACTACGATATGCTTTACAACGACCTATTGAAACCATGCTATTCTTTCAAATCTGACTAGTTACATGGGGACTTGTAGTGTAGTGGTGGAGCTTATTGTGTTTGGCCTGAATTTAGTGAGAAGACCTTCATATAATTTTGTAGCGATGACATATCTTTTTTTTGTTGGCTTGTCCTCATGTTAATGTTATCGTATTCCCAAGAGATCTTAGTTGTTTAGATGAAATATTTGTCAAATATTAACAAATTATTGCAGGTTATTTATCATATTTTTGTTTGTGGCAGATCCATGTGGTTGGGACAAAAAGTAGTCTCTTGTTTGCAAGCAGGGCTCTTCATCTACAAGTTAATCCTGTAAACAACTTTCACTTAAGCAGACTATAATTGTTTTGTTTATTTCTCTTTATTTTCCTTAATTGACTACTTTTAGGTATTTGCATACTATTTTAAATATTGAAACTATTGTTTGTTTTAGCAAAAATATTGTGACTAAAGCTACGCTCTTGAAGCAGCAAAAAAGGGAAATAGAGGATCTTTGGGCAAAGTTGTTGGTGATTCTTTTATACTCTAAAGACTTTTGTCCTCTTTTTTTACCCAGCCATCAAAAGAGTAATCTTTTTATGCATATATGTTGTGGAGCTATCACTCTAAACATCTTGAAGAAGAAATTCTTAATCTGTGCAATAATTTATTATAGGTTTGATCTATGGCTCTATAGTTAGTTTTTCAATTTGACATTTAATTTGTTGAGACAATGTTCTTTATGATTGCACTCAATTTTTGTGTTACAGAGCGAGCTTGAGAAGGCACAAATATCTTTGGAGTTGGAGGAGGAAAAGAAAGCAAAAGCTTGTCGAGTGATAAGGTTATTGGAATAAGAAAGGAAGATTAAGAATCTTAGCTCACTGATGTTGTGTTCTAAAAGTGATGGAAAAAGTTATTCATTTAAGGTTTGTGCTTTTTTCCTTTGGTTGATTGGAAATCTAATATAGATAATGGTTTTTATTAGGTTATTTGTATGGATTATTTAATTTTCTTTATGAATATTCCTAGAATTTATGTTTTATGTTTACTCCTCTAAACCTTATAAATACTTGTATTTTATCTTTATGGTATATGGAACATCTTATGATTAAATTAACTAGTCATCAACATCTTTGAGACGAAATGGGATGGCATTGGATTGGCTTTAATCTACTAGATTAGGAGTTTTCCTAGAATGATCTAGTAGTAGCCTTGTCACATGTGCGACATGAAATGTTTTGTAGTCCTTCGTGGTGATGGTCATAACAAGATTGGCCTTTTTGGTATGAGACTGGCTTTATTATGGATTCCTGACATGATCTACAAAGAAGAATTTTATGAAGTCAAGCAAAGAAGTGGCTCGTAGTTCATTTGCTAGAACTATGTTATGTTTAATGTCTTTGTCCAAAATGTTTAATGTTATTGTCTTTTAAAAGGGTTGGCAAATTTCCAATGAGTTGTAGTTCATTTAGAATTGACCCTTTTTTCCTAATAGGAGGTCTAAGATTCAATGTGAGCATATCCTTTATTTTTCTTCAAATCAAATTACTTCAAATTTTTTTTATGATTATAAAACCATTGTTGACCATGGAGTTATCGAATATTTGTTAGTACAAAATTTCATAAAGTAAAGCAGAAGGAAAGTTTTTCCAAAATGAACCTTAATCATTTCGTTGTTGGCTTTGTTCTGTTTGCAGCTTAGGATTGCTCAAGTCCATCTTTAATAGTTTTGAAACTGTTAATTGCCCTCATTAGGTTTGTTTGGCTTGTATTCCTCTTCATTAATCCCGCATTTTAGTTTCGAGAATATTACATAGTTAGCATTTTTTATCTCAAACAATCGTGAAGGTCACCTTTTTTCCTTGCAATTGTTTGAGTTCTTTGTATTGTAAGTGAGTGTTGTATTGTTGGTTATGTATATACAATTGAATTTTAAATTTTTTTATTTATCTTTTTGTTTAATCCTCTGATCATGCAATATTTTTTTGTTGTTCACAATTTCTAAGCTAGTCATGCAACTATAAGAACTTCACTTTATATTTTGAAGTTTTTTTAGTCTTTATTTCATATTGTTATATTTTATCTTTAAAGATATAATATTATTAATATTAATTAGTGCTTTTTTGGTTATAGGCAAGGAGGAAGGTGACCTAGCGTCTTGGGCCTTTTCAAAAGAAAATAACTGCTGAGGTAATGCTTGTTGAAAAAGATATGCCTTGCATTTGACATATAAGAACACGAGAATATAAGAGGGATATCTTTAGATATCAATTTGTTCTTCCAATTAAAGCATGATATGTTTATTGGAAATAACTAATCACTCACAGCTAATTGGGTTCTTTATTTTCATGTACTTGATAAGCAAAGTGTGTGCTGAGTTTATCTTAGGTTGCTTTTAATTTGGCATGAGGTGCCATATCTTGAAATAGTATGATTGAAAAACACAATTTTAGGAGACATTTAGTTAAGTATTATTTAGACAGTATTGGCATTTAAATCATAGTATTATATAGATGTTAATGTTACCTGAAATTTATCAATATTTTTTTATTGTTTAGATGAATGTTATCGAAATAATCTACTATTCTTATTGTTAATATGAAGTTGTTCATCATTTAGATGTTGATTATATTTGCAAAATACAGTTAAAATTTTAAATAATATTATTTAAAGATGTAATCAAATAATACACCTAATATATTTAATTCATATTATAGTGTGTGCCATTATAGTTTAACCAAATTCCCTTCTGATATTTTATTTTGCCATTAGCTCTTAGCAATATCATCTCAATTTTACTTCTTACATGTCATGTAGCTTAATTCTTTAGCAATGTTCTACTACCCATATTGGTTGTAATTTCCACTTTATGAGTTACTAATGTATATGCTTTACGTCAACACTTATATTGATCGGTTTGGTTCTCATTATGAATTTATTTATTGAAATCAATATATAACAACTCGTTATCCATGTCTAATTATTATGGAGCGAACATCAAACCTAAGAAAGAGCCCCTCTTTCCAATTGCTTCTTATTTATAGAGAAAATAAAGTTCATTAGAGGATACACTCTAAAGAGTTTTCTAAGTCATTAAAGCCTTTCTCGTAATTTTCTAATTATCCTTCTCAAGAATAGCTACCACCCTTTTCATCTTTTCTTGATAATGTTTCTCTTATTTTCTTGTGAACTTGAGGTCATAGCCTTGGGTGTGTTTATTGAGATACTTGTATTTGTTTAATGGCCATTTTAGAAATCTTATATTTTAAGGGAGGATATACTATTTATTAGATTAGAATAGCCAAATTATCCATCTAATTCAATTTAAACACATCAATGTTTAGAAACAACTAATCATGTTATAGCCATTTGTGATCTTTATTTTATATTTTTAGTATTTTTATTGTCAATTAAGACCTAAATAAACTTAAATGGACTGAGCTAGTACTAATAATCTTATGAGGATTTATCCAAGTCATTATTAATTTAAATTTATTTAAAATAAACTTTGATTGAGTTGGTCTTGGGATTAATAAGAGACCTTAACTCATTTAACACCATTATTTAAGTCTCTTATAATGGTTTAGGTCTCCTGAACCATATGCTTCTACTTAGATAATGTGTTTTACCTTGTTGACTTGTGGGATGGTTTTTTCCCTATTCTAAGATTTTTATAAGAAAATCCTTCATCTATTATCTTTTTGGATTAATTCTTAAGTCCAGTTTGACCAATTTTCTTTTGCCTCATGTGTAGTTAAATCTTTTTTAAGTTTTGATTACCATCCAAGAAATTTTAAAAGACTCCTTGAATATCTTTCCAGCATTATCTATAAAAAAGTAGAAATATTGAAGGGCACTAGGAGGATATGCCCTTGTCTTAAACCAAGACTTCTTCAACCCTAATTGCGAAGCAATTGGTTTTGTTTAAACCCTAAATTTAGAAATGGTTATTACAACTCTTATAACAACAAATGGAGTTCTTTTAGGCCATCCTCATAATGATTGTTGATTATCTTTGATCATTGCACGCTAATGCTCCACTCGATCACCATTTCTCCTTTAACAATACCCTGATTGAAATCCATCTACCAATCAAGCCGTTGACTGCGTTCTCTATCACAAGTGATTTGTATTCTGATTCAATCTAGGTTAGTCCCTATCTCCTTCTAGTCTAAATATCTAATTATTATCTAATGTATCCATTAGTTTTTTTCTTTATTCATCTTTAAGCATTACTGAAAGTATGACTCTAATTTCATGATTTTATGGCCTTGCCTTAGTGTCGAGGTATTGACTAGTTTGGTCTCTAGAAAGGTTTTGCTCATTTAAAGTTTATGTTTATAGACTAAAATTTTATTTTGTGTTGCTATTTATCATTATATTCCTCCATTTTGAAGTCTATTAGGAGTTTTTCCTTGCACTACTAATTCGACTTTTAAATATGATGATCACTCCCTGTTGTCATTAGTCTCAATTTTCATGCATATAAAAACAATCTTGAAAAATTATATCAAAGGAAATAATGTTGTCTTCCTCAGAGTTGTGATACTAACATAGTCACTTTTTGGCTACTCTTCCATAGTTGATTTTGCATTCTTTAGGTTTCTAACCATTGCAATTTCGTTGGCAAGATTTGTTGATTCGTTGCTACATGGGGAACTTTCCCTTTTCCTTTCATAAAGGGTTGGATGTGATAGATACTGACTATTTCTTTATTGATTTCTTCTATGTTGGTGAAAGGTGGTTTATAAGCTTTTATGGTCAAGTCAATTTGGAGTTGTGCTTGTTGTCATTCAGAAATTTTCTTCTTTATTAATAGAGAGGAGCATGTGCTTGTTGGATTGTTTAGAGATGCAAATTTATTTAAATTATCTTTTAAAGTGCCCATATTTTCAAAGGTTTAGAAGAGTAATTCCATTTATTTGATAGAATATATAGACTATCCCTTTAATCTCATATAGAAAGACTAATTTCTAAAAATGCTAATTATCACATGACCATTGATGTTTTTTTCTATATTTAAGTATTTTAAATATTTTTTAAAGTAAATAAAATTAAATAAACCTTAGTGGCATCTTATTTTGTAAGGGCATTCCTATTTAGCATTTTTTATTTGACTTTGTTTAAAATATATCATTATTGAGTGAACTCTTGGATTATATAGAAGCCTAAATCATTAAGCACTTTTATGCACTAGCAATGTAAATGTCTTCAACTACATAGAGTTCTGTTCTCATTCCTTTCTTTTTCTAATGTGAATTCCAATGATGGAGAATAGTCAAAAATTATAATTGACTTAGTGAAGAATTGTGTACAACATCTTTTTATAAGGTTGAAAGCAATATATAGTTTCACCTTATACAACTTAATCATGATTTTTTGATGCTTAAGAAACATCCTTTCTTTAAATGATAGATTGCATGTAGGCCTTTGAGATTTGGCCAAATTTTCAAGTTTTTTAGGTTTCAAAATTAGCTACTAAGCTCATAAATTTTTTAAATGTTATACCTAAATTCTTTACTCTTTTTTCCTGCAAAATATCTTTCAAATATTCTAATATAAGTCTTTGATGTTTGGATAATTATTATGTAGATTCTAATACCTAAATTCTTTACTCTTCTTCTTTGTCTTTATTATCATTGTGTATGCCTTCTCATGTGCTGTTGATGTACTCTTCATGACACATTTGGGGAGAATAGATTTAGCTCTCTTGGAAGTAGAAACACTTACATCACTCGTCTTGTCTTTATGTCTTTATTGATGAATGCATTTTCATTAGGAAAAGGATTTGTGAATTTTATTATAAGGTGCAATATTTCATATCATACTACACAACCCATGCCTAATATATTGGTTGGACAATGTATCATACAAACGATTTCTATTAAGTAATTAGGGAATTGATTGTATAGGTCTAGTTCAATCCTCATATTTGTATGATGAAAAGAAATCTCTAGCAGCTAATTATATTTGTCCAATTCACCTGTTGCTGTTGTACGATCCATAACATATATGCACAACACCATAATGTTGATTGTAATAGGCCAATAATAGCATCATGCAAGTATAAAGCATGATAAACATAGCAATGCATTGGTGTATCAATTTTATATATACGTTGTCCTAATACAATCCTTACTCATATATGCAAAGACGATTGGATGAGAAATTGGATGAGAAGAACTCTTGATTTAGTGGTTATAGCTTATTCAATTCTTTTGTTTTCATTTTGCATTAGTACAATCGTTAACATCTACTCATGTGACATATTGGTATGATCATCTTGTTGTACTAATATGATAAACTTAAATTATCAAATTGACTTGAGCTCTCAAAATTTTCAAATCCAATGGATTTTTCAGTAAACCGTCGTACTATATGTTCATTTGATCAGACCAATACAATTTTTATCATTTTCCCTTTTCACACTTTGGCCAAAAGGCTTCCTAACTCCAGCTGCTTGGGTCGTACCAATATTATTTAAACGATTGTCTCATACGATCATTACATTAAAAATTTGTAATGATCTCCAGCAATTACATCTTCTCAAGGAACTCATATGCATCCATTTCATGATGTTCAAATTAATTAATACATGTTTTAAGAAACAAGTGCGGGCCAGATCTTTATCTTTCTATGTTATATCTACAAAAAAATTTAAATTCCCTTTCTTTCCTATAGTCTTAATTTTCCTTTTTATAATCCTGTTTTCAAATGACAATATTATTCTCTTTCCTTTTTCCTCTTCAACTCTTTTCTTTCCCTCTTCGTGCTTTCGCCTCTTTCTTCTCTCCCAAGGTTTTCCAAACATATGCACTAAGTCTTCGGTATGGGAGAAGTTAAGAGGACTAAATTGATTTCTTTTTATTAATATTTTCTTTTTAAATTCACAAAAAATCCTGTTCACCTCTTAAAACCACAAACTGCATATTGGTAGATTCTTCATAAGGATACCTTCACACTATATACTCAAATATAAATTAGGACATAGGTTTTTTTGGCACTTTTTTAGATGCTCACAATTAAATATATGTTTGAATTCTTGATTTGCATTGGTTACATTTGATATATCTTTGAGAGAATATAGAAGTTTAATTAGACAAGCTGTCACTAGGAAAATACTTGAAAGAGATCCAAACTCGAGCTCACTAGTGTTTGGAATTAAGTTGAAAATCTCAATGCCATTTAAAGACTCATATTATGAGCTCGAAAATAGTTTGCATTCTATGCAGTTAGTAGTGAAACTAATCCTCTTCCAATGAGAATAGAGTAAGAAAGTGTTGGTGATCTAAAAACCCCATTGAGAATAGTGCATTAAACTTATTTTTTGTTGAATTCCAATCGTACTATTTAATGCTTGGGAAACCTTAGGAGAATGTCCCAATTAATGTGAATTTCAAGGGAGCAACTTTCTTCTTTATCTCATCTCCTTTAACACCACTTCAGGTTCCTCTTTATACGAATATGTTGGTTTGATTTTGATCAAAGAAGCAGTCTCTGCCTCCTCTAACACCTCAGTTGAAGGGTAATTTGGAGAAGGCAACCATCTTTGACTCATCATGGGAGCACCTTCTCAAGGCCAAGCAGCATAAGAGCATATTACTAAAAGCCCAACGCTAAAAGACGGGGGAAATACTTGTCATAATACAAGCTTTTGCAATCTATAACACTACTCAATGTTCCGATGTTGTCAAAGTTACACAGTCAAAGTCACAAAGTTTTTCTATCAAAGTTGCCAAGGGATTTGTTTAATTTAGTCTTATGTGGGAACAATTTTGTGCTTTTAAAATTGTCAAACCACATATGGTTCATCAAGGCCAAGATGTCATTTCTTAATTTCAGTTATATTGTAGTTGAATTACAGCTTAAGGGCATAATTTCTTTTGTTTTACAGTTCCTTGACACATTGGGGAGACAAACTTGAACCTTTACCGTAGCCACTCCCATTCGATTTTTTGCATGGCATGTATATTTGTTTGTTATCGTGCTTTTTGTTGAACTTTTTTTTAAGAAATTTGTGCGTGGCATGTATATTTGTTTTGCTTCTATTCAGCTATTCTATGAAGGAAATTTGTGCATTTAATGGGGATACACTACCTTTGGGAAGCTTTTTACCAGAGATTGCTAATGGCACTGATAAGGCCGAGGACTATTTTCTTCCTGATGAGCATGCTTTGCGGAAAGGTACTTACCGGAAGAAAACTCATCAAAATAGAGATGGCCTACATACAATTTTCACATAGACAAAAACCTTCTCTCTCCTTTCTCTCTTTCAGATGTCTAGAAGTTTTGCAAATAATGGGTTTTTATTATTTTTTAGGAAAAGAAGCAGTCTTCAGCAAAGCTACCAGATTTGGTGACCATTCCTTAAATAGTGATAGCAAGGTGTCTGTCTTTGTATTGCCTCCCTTCTAAGCTGTTTCTTATGCCCTATGGTGAATGAATAGCAAGATGTCTCTTTTTTTATGACTTTTAAGGATGTGAGCACCAAATTTCTAAAAAATAACTATATGGAATCAGATTCAATTCGTAAAAACAAAATTAATGCTTTGTCAACATGTCATTTGAAGGTATTTGTGTCTCCGGATCATCGCAATCGAACTGAACGAGAAACTGGAGTAATTTTGGTCGTCAAATAGCTCAAAGAGTAGGTTCTTGCCAATCAAAATGTTCCATTGAACATGGTTTTTTTATTTTTATTCTGTTAAAGTATTCTTTCTATGAAGATTGAATCTTTAGAAATAGAGAAGACTTCACTACAAGTGAACTTTGACAATTCAATCAAATCCCCTTTTATTTTATATGTTTTGCTTATTTTTAAGGAACTAATTTAGTCTAATATGTTCTAGGATTATAAATGTAATAACTAAATTAAGAATTCCTTTTTTGATGTTTGGAATCCATTTTAATTATTGGAAAGTTTTTGATAGGTTATTAAAACAAAAGCAGTGAAGTCAAATCTATGTGATTTATCCTAAGCATAATTTGTCCTGTAGTCATCAGTAATCTTAGATAAACTTAACATAAATAGCATTAATAATGATACTTTATCTTGTACTTGTTACATAAACATTAAAAACTATTATATGCAAATGTGAATTGATTACAAAAACCATACATACAAATAACAAAAAGGACATAAAACTACAAAATATGATCTTAAACTATCAAACAATTGACATTAAATAAATCAACTAGGAAGAAGTTTAGCAAAACATGTTAGATAATTTGGCACATCTACTTCACAAGGAAACAACATAAAGCATGGCAGAACTTGGTAATGGCATCAGACATGCTTAACTTACTCCCATGGTTACTATGGAGAAGCGAAGTAGTGGTTGGCAACAAGCAGAAAAAGGACAAATGGCTTATGGGTAGAACTTGATGAGCATCCTGTTTTATTCTTAAGCTTCTATATATATATGTCTAGATGTGTCTCTCCTTATCATTTCTTTCATTTTTAATCCTCAACCAAATATTTATGTTTTTAAATAATATTTCAGTTTCTCTTTCAACTTTAAAATAGTGCACTACCAACTTGCAATACAACATAACCACAAGTTTATATTCAGATGGTGTTGGTTGCTACACATATGAAGTTTTATTTATTTTAAATACATTTGAAGAGAACTATGCATTGCATATTGTTCATACTTTAGCTTGACCTTCAATTCATTTGTATTATTTAATTTGCTCTGGAGGTTATTTTCTTATAAGAGAATAACATTTTGGTGATGTTAATTGTGACATTTCATTGAATTTTTTTCAATTGAAAAAATTAAATAAAATTTTCTTAGTTCTATTATGTGAAAAATAATTGAACTCAATTAATATTTTTTGAATTGTGTTCGATGTGCTATAATTAACTCCCTTGTATTTTGTGGTTCTCTATTAGATACAATAAGAAGTTAAAAATGCTCAAGAAGTTGCAAGAGCAGTCTATGATGAATTGATTCTCTATCCTCTCTCCAAGAATTTTCAGATGCATTGTTTACTCTGCTCTTGCTAGGGAAATGATCTTTCTTTTTTATTATTTCTTTTTTATATTAGAACTTCGAAATCTTAATTTTGTAAAAACTTTTATGTTAGCTATTCTGATTTGCTTGGCATTCAAAACTTCTTTTGCGGCTCTCTTAGAAGTGAAAAAAGGAAAGAAAAAACAATTAGATTGTCATATTTTTCAGGAGTTAGTCGGTGACTCAACTCATAAGCTTTTCGATGAAGTTGGAGAAATTGCTTTGCACTATGGCCTTTTAAAAGATTCATTTGAAAATCTTTTAGCCATTCTCAAAGGCTTCATGCAGCTTTTCTCCAACTTTTTTTGAAATAATACTGGTAATTCTTGCATTTTTTATGCTTATTTGTGATCTGTTTAATAGATATGGCATATATTGTTGTTCTCTTTGGTGCTTTATTTAATGTTTTCACCCAAAATGATGAAGTTTGGCATGTCTTTTCAAGAAAAAGTTTTTTTTGGTTGAATCAAGGCCATCATTGCAATTATTGTCTTATTCATAGTCATTTTCAAAAAAAAACAAATATGTTAAAAGTGAAGTACCTTGCTGAGCAACCTTTGAAGAGAAGTTGTGTAGTAGAAAAGGAAGCTGGTGAATATATTTTTTTTACTCAAAAAATTGTCTTGTTATCATCCCTAACTTGTTATTTTGATATAATTTATTTTGTGGATGTGCCTTTGCAAGGAAATATTTACAACATGGTTGCATTAGGCAAATTACATTTTGACTTGAATTACATTTTCCTTATTACCCCTTTAGCTACTAATGGTGATTTCATAAATCATTAAGATACTTCACAATTATGAGTATGGGTTGCTTGTATAGTAATGGAGATGTGAGTCCTCTTTTTACATCAATTCTTGCACCTTTTTTGAAAGGCAAAGGCTTCTTACATTAGTTTGTACTTCTGCCTCAAAGTTGTGGAATGAATTTTTTTTTTCTTTTTTGCTTAGGAAGATTGGAGACTTGTCTAATTATTGTGATTAACATCAGTATAATGTCAATGGTTACCGTTTGGTTTAATGTAAATGAAAACTATATAAACCTTTACTTCCAATAATTTCTATTATATCACATGACAAGATTCAATGACCATTCTAGTCCATTTCTTTGCAATGATGGCACTTACCATAGCTAAATTAATCTACTTGATCCATCCACAACCCATACTCATTATTGAATTCAATCACTATATGGAGAAATTCATAGGATTTTCCAAGAATAAATCAAGAGTAATCGTGTAAGAGAGGTGGGTGGGGAGAGAGAGAGAGTGGAACAAAGATTTTTAGTTGAAGGTTATTCTTCCTTCTATTGATTGGTGTTAAAACACAAGCATATGAAAATCACTAATGATTCCAATGAATACTACCTAGTATACTTTATAGTACAACTCTTATTAGTTGTATATGGAAAAACTTTAAATTAGAATTTTGCTAAATTTATTTAAAAATCTTATCATATTCTATAATTAATGGAATGCTTCTACTAGTTTTAAAAATAGTGTTGCCCATTCTTATTTGGTTATTGCGCTTATGATTAATTTGGAAATCATCTTATAAAAATTCTTGAGTTTGCTTTTTTTAGATTAGCACTTGGATTACAGAAATATCTCAAGACCTGGTCATCAAATCTTTGCTAGATTTCTTAATGGCATTCTCATAGAGGTTTTGTATTATCTCTATTCATGTTTTGTCGTTTTGCTTCTCATGTCAAATTGCTCAACTTCTTTGCCCTTCTTGTGAAATCTCTAACCTTAGTATGCAATTCTTGAGGAAATCTTTGACAACCATTGGTGGAACTTTATGTTTGTTACTTCATGTGTCTTAACCTTTCAAGCTCATCATCTCAAGTGTCTCTAAGCTTGAGCTCACTATCTCAAGTTTTAGGCAATCTTCATTGGGTGCTAAACTCTCTCAAGGTTTCTTTGTATCCCTTCCTCGTGGGTTAATACCTCTTGTGCCTCATAGAATTTTTCCTTAAGGTCATTTAAACATACAACAAATGTTGTTAGGGCATGTCAATGCTATCTTGTTTACTTTTGTTGTTGTTATCTTGATCATTTGTCCTTTTTTAAAGGATTTAAGTAACTTTGAATATTTTTTAAGTAGAAATGGATTTTTTGGAGAGTCATTTGGCTTGTTTTAAATAGAGAACAAGAGATAACGGAACTCATATTTTCTTCTTCTAAATTGTTCTTAATTAGTCGCCTATGGCATTTATGCATTTCAAATGATGTTAAGTGGGACTTGTGTCCCTCATCTAGGGGTGGTTCAGTAATTCTAAAAAATCATATACTGTGATAGTAGAATTTTTGTTCCCATAATAAGGTTAAACATAGACAATAATGCCTCATGAAATTCCTTATCGATTAAGAAATGCTCAAGTAAGATCTCTAGATTTATCAGTATTGATTTCTCTTTATGGACATAAGTTTGTCCAATAAATTTTATCATTGATTTTCTTTAAGAGTCGAAATAATGTATATCAAATTGGTTTTAACTTTCTTATCCCCTTATTTATTCTTTTATTATATAAAACCATCCTAGATCTCCTAAAATTCTCTTATTCATGATGTATATCATGTCTCTTTTTGTGCTATTGCAAGACGTTCAACAACATCTTGATAGCAATTTGAATTTTTAAATATTCTTGATAGTATTTTATACCTTTTATTTGTCTTTATTGGTTGAGTTTATTAAAAAATCCAAGTTGAGTGGGTTCTATGGTAGATATGTTAGACACACCTTAAATGGGCTCAAAACAATTGAATTGTGGATGTGTTGATTTTGTGCATATCATGTCTCTTTCTATACTTATGTTGCAAGAGCTTCAACTACAACTTGAAGTCATTTGATTAATTCAAATATTCTTGATAATCTTTTATACCTTCTATTATATTAGTACTTTAACTCTAATTATTGGGCTTATTTCAAAATCCAAGTTGAATGGGCTCTATGGTAGATATTTTAGACATACCACCTTGAATGAGCTCTAAATAATTGAACTATGGATGGTTTGATTTAATGAAAATGAGGTACACAATCGATTAAGAAAAATGTGTTACTTTTAACCCTTGATAATTTATTTGCGCTCTATCATCTTAAAATGGTATTCTTAATCACAACAAGAAATTGTGAAATTATTTTATCATTGATAAGCCTTTAAGAAAATCCATCAAGATGGTCATCTAGGGTTGATTAGGTATCGATAGTGGCATGTATAGACCTTACTTTAGATCGGTTGGCTTTGTAATGCTTTACAATGTACTCTCTTGAATGAACTTCTTGATGTTAGATTTCATACTTGGCTAATATATTATCTTTGTAGGCTCAAAATAATCTTGTTAAAATGTTTTTGCCCAATGTATTTGTATGAAATACTATGATTAAATATGATTTTTTATGTTATTTGAGAATAATTTTCTAGTTTTAAGCATGCATTTTTGTTGGTGACAAGTGTGTGACATTTTTGTGTCAATAATGAACGACTTAGATTTTAAAAATATAGATTTCGAAAATCTCAATGAGACAAATCCAAGGCTATTTTTTTTTGTTGGAATTGGAGGGTTTTGGGGGGTTGAGGACTAAACTCAATATATGAACTTTATATTAAAATAACAAAGTAATGCTAAATGAAAAATAGTTTCTTTTAAGTTATATGGTAAGAGACCTATTCTCCTCTACCTGATATTGTTTTGCATCCTTATTGAATAAGGTGGGGAGTTGTGGTACAATTGGGTGCTAAAGAAAAAACAAAGTAATAGCTTAAAGAGAAACAATGAGGGAGAGATTGACATGAAATTAGGGAAAGGTGGAGATTGTGATAAGAATTTAGAAAGGAGAGTCTATGAGGAGTTTCAAGGAGGAGCTAGCTAAGCTGAAGAAAGCTTCTGTGTGTTTGTTGTTCAAAATCTTTTCTGATATTTTTGATTTGGGAATATTTATTTTTGTAACACTCCATCTAGCAATCTTTTAGGATTTATTCATTACTTGGTGATTCCAACTCTAAGGCATTGTTTGATAATCACTTTCTACTTTCTTTAGTCATAAATATTACATTGGAAATCATTTTTCCTCATAAGTTTGCAAGTCGACCTTGGCCTCAACTTTTAAAAGTATTTGTTGTTCTTTAAATTTTGAGGGCATAGATTGACATAGATCAACTTCTTTGATATTCTCCATTAGGCTTAGACAACCTTAACCTTCCCCTCTTTGAATTGACTGCATTCAACTTTGGTGATGATGTATTTTTTGGGTTGTATATTATGGTGCCTTTGTCACGATAAGTTGTTGCTTTGTAATTATCTATGAAATGCCTTGAACAGTTTGTATTAGCTATGCTACCTATTATTCTAAAGAATTGTTGGAGTCTCCATCATGTATTGTTGTTTGTTCCTTTCCTTTCGTGAACTTTTCGTCTTGGCCATATATGTCCAAGATGATGCTTCAATACCAAATGATTCATCCATAGCTTGTGCCATTATCAAATGTAGTTGAAAAATAAATAGAATGAATAGAGTGCCATGAGCGATATTGCTCCATCTTAATATGCTTAACTGGATTTTGTTAAACACTAAAATGCCTTTTGTTCAAAGGAAGCCCAAGAGAGCTTAACCAAAAAAGAAGATAGAATTTGATGGGTCAGTTTCCCATATATAGATTATTAACCAACCCTAAAAACTACTGCAATATAATATAGTATGATTTGTGTATGTGTCTTTTTCCTTACCCTTGGCGAAAGCTTAAGTTGGGCAAATAATTCCATATGATTGAAGCCTGCTTGCCCTGCTTTGACATTCCTAATTGACTACTTTTAGATTAGTCTCTTTGATATTTTTTTAGCTTAAGCTTTACTAATACGCATGATGGAAATGACTTGATTTTAAGAAACTTGTCTTTTGTATGTTCAAATGATTTGTCATCAAATTTGATGCTTCTTGATTGCTTAAGCAGTGCTCTATCAATGAGCCCCACTTCTTCACAATAATATATATGTTCATTATATCTTATTGTTCTTATGATAATTAATTATTGTGTCTTATTGTGAGCCATATCTTACTTTTTTTAAGAGCAAATTATCATCACATATATATCCACTCATTACTCTCTTCATATGGGCTATATGACAAACATTGCATGTTGATCGTTATAGTTGTTAGAGAAAAAATCTTACATGTTGATCTTTACATTTGTATTATCCTTAAAAGAAAAAACTGATCAATATCAGTTTGAATACCTGCTCAATTCTCCTCTTGTGAGATAATAATTTGGTTCCCATAAACTGCTTAATTTCATATTCTATTATGTTATACTTTAAGTGTCTTAAGACTGTTCCCATGGAGTGTGTGGCACAATTAAGTCCCTCATTTTAGGCCATGACTATGTCAATAGATTTAGGATCAAGAAAATTGTGGAATTCAAGTTTGAGAAGGTATGATATGATGATCTTGATTTTTATTTCTCCGATAAGAATACACCACAATTCCTCGTCTAAACATATCACTCAAATGCAGAATATATGGGTAACCAACTATGTCAACATCACAAAAAAATTCAAGAGCTAAAGTGTTACTTTGAAAATAGGGAGAAGAGTACTGTGGTTAGCTAAATCATGTCTTTCCCTTCTTATTTTTTTAGGATGATGTTTCCATTCTATTTTTGATCCATGCCGATGTTGTAGGAACAAGGCCTTTTGGATGATATGGAGAAGGAATAACACTTTTCTCAGATTTACTCTCTTCAAAAAGTAGTGTCATGTTTATCATCTTCTTCTCTTGCTAAAGAGAAAGAATCTCTGAGAAAGGAACTTGATACTAGAAAATCAAAATTCAAGGATATCAAAAGCAAACTAAAGAGTATAATCCAGGACAAAGTAAAGCGTAAGGTAATTATTGTTGTCATAGATGTGTTAATTCGAGTTTCTTTTTTTAAATTTTCTTTATTAAAGATGAACATTTCTTTTTTTAGAGTGAGAAATCTCTGATTGAAAGAGAAGTTAAGAGTTTGCAAGGTCAACAAGATTTTTTAGAATGCAATATGTTGAAGTATGAGCCAAATGTTGTATCCAAAAAACGTTTGCAGGCAAATATCAGATGTGGAAGTCTACTTGTGTTCTGTTTATACTAAGTCCTAAGCAATTGCTAGTTAATTTATCATCTAGTTAGTAAATAGAAATTATGTAAAATGTAATATAGTAGTCATATGAGATGCAACTAGAAGAACAAAGGTTTGTTTCTTAATGTTTTAGTAAGCTTTACCAATTCATGAATTTTATTGAGCAAGGCTTTTAGCATATGGACAAGGTTTTTGATCTCCAAAGCCTATTTTCTCTATGATCTTTGTCTATTTAATTTATAATTATGGTTGATATTCAATTCCTTATGTTAGGTGAATAGAATTGATATGGTTTGGTACATTATGTTTCTCACATGTATTGTTTTAGGATGAGTATCAAAAGCTTGTATTCAGTGTGTTTGAGATTGAGGCTGATATCACTTTGATGAAAGAGGCTTTGGAAATTACAATTAGAGAAAAGGAAGAAGCATTTGTTAAAAAAGAAATTCTAGAAACTAAATTGGATGATATGTCTAGCAAATTGAAAACTGCATTAGTTAATATAGAATTGCTGAAGGAGGAGCTTCTTAGAATGGTATAAATCCATATAATTGCAGAATAATTAATTTTTGAACTAGTGTTAATTACTTATCAATGCTTCTAAGCCTCTCTGCCATTGTACTTCAACCGTCTAATGGTTGTGGTATCCTATTTTAGAACTTGAAGCTATTTGAACTTGCAGGAACGAAGTTTATCCGATTCAAAAGCTAGTTCTAGAAGTTCAGAAGATTCTCTTAGCTATCTATCAAGACAAAAGGAAGACATTATCTCGATACTATAATTATTGAAATAATTCATATGGTATTGAAACAGTTATTTCTTTCACTACATTTTTTTAATTCATATACTTATTCGTTGATTGGAAATGCAACTTGATGAAGCTCTTTTAGAACTTGAGGTCATAAAATCCACAACATACTCTAAAGAGAAAACTTTGACTAAGAAACTCAAGATATCAAATGATGAAATTGTTCATCTTACAAACAATCTATGCAAGGTATTTGTGAATCAAAGTGCAACTATGGTTTATACTTTTGTAAGGTAAATTTAACATGAAAAATCTATGAAAGTGAACCCATGATATGTAGCCTAGAAATTTCGTATGAATTTCTATAGGATTTTCAACTGGCTTAAAGGAAATGTAATACATTGATTTTACTAAAAGTATGTCCACTATATTAAGTGTAGTGAAAGCATCTTGATTTTGCAAATGATTATTTTTTTATTAACATTTTCTATTATTTTTTAATTTTTTAATCAAACTGGTTAGGATTGATGTTAATCACTACCTTGATTTTTATGGTCATAATTTTGCATTAGGATATTTTTTATCCCCTCAATAGTATATAGTTCTTTAAGGTTAATTTTTTGGCATTATTCCTACACAATCTCAGTATGCTATATGTTGAATATGTGTACTATTAACACTAGAATGTGGTCAAGAGCATGTGCATGAGCAAGTCTAGTGGAAGTACATGTGGGATGGTTCAGGTTATTTGGTGGATAATAGGGAGATAGAAAACAAGGGAGGAAGAAAGAAAGAAAAATGTGTTACTTTTAATCCTTGATATCCTATTTGCACTCTATCATCTTAGAACGGTTTTCTTAATCACAACAAGAAATTGTGAAATCGTCTTATCATCGATAAGCCTCCAAGAAAATCCACCAAGATGGACTTCTAAGGTTAATTAGGCGTCGGTAGTGGTATGTATAGTCCTTACTTTAGATCGGTTGGTTTGGTAATGCTTTAGAATGTACTCTCTTGAACGAACTTCTCTATGTTAGATTTCATACTTGGCTAATATATTATCTTTGAAGGTTCAAAATAATCTTGTTAAAAATGTTTTTGTTCAATGTATTTATATGAAATACTATGATTAAATATTATTTTGCATGTTATATGAGATTAATTATTTACTTTTAAGAAAGCATTTTTGTTGGTGACAAGTGTGTGACATTTTTATGTCAATAATGAATGACTTAGTTTTTGAAAATGTAGGTTTGGAAAGGTCTCAATAAGACAAATCCAAGGCTATTCTTTTATTGGAATTGGTGGTTTTTTGGGGGTTGAGGACTAAACTCAATATAAGAAATTTATATTAAAATAACAATGTAATGCTAAATGAAAAATAGTTTCTTTTATGTTATATGGTAAGAGACCTATTCTCCTCTACTTGATTTGTTTTGCATCCTTATTGAATAAGATGGGGAGTTGTCGTACAATTAGGCGCTAAAGAAAAATGAAAGTAATAGCTTAAAGAGAAACAATAAGGGAGAGATTGACATGAAATTAGGGAAAGATGGAGATGGTGATGGGAGTTTAGAAAGGAGAGTCTACGAGGAGTTTCAAGGAAGAGCTTGCTAAGATGAAGATAGTTTTTATGTGTTTAGTTTAAAATCTTTTCTAATATTTTTTATTTGGGACTATTTATTGTTTTACAACTCTATTGAGCAATCTTTTAGGATTTATTCATTACTTTGTGATTCAAACTCTAAGGCATTATTTGATGATCACTTTCTAATTTCTTCAGTCCTAAGTATTACATTGGCATTCATTTTTCATCATAAGTTTGCAAATTGACCTTGGCCTCAACTTTTAAGTGGATTTGTTGTTCTTTAAACTTTGAGGGCATAGATTGATATAGATCAACTTGTTTGATATTCTCCAATAGGCTTAGACAACCTTAACCTTCCCCTCTCTGAATTGGTTACATTCCACTTTGGTGGTGATGTATTTTTTTGGTTCTATATTATGGTGCTTTTATCATGATAAGTTATTGCTTTGTAACTATCCATGCAAAGCCTTGAATGATTTGTATTAGCTATGCTACCTATTATTCCAAAGATTGGTTGGAATCTCCATCATGTGTAGCTGTTGTTCATTTCCTTTCGTGAACTT
This sequence comes from Vanilla planifolia, assembly GCA_023846275.1. Lineage (NCBI taxonomy): Eukaryota > Viridiplantae > Streptophyta > Magnoliopsida > Asparagales > Orchidaceae > Vanilla > Vanilla planifolia. The sequence continues at coordinate 256,528 of JAIUJO010000272.1, forward strand.
TTAGTCTTGGCCATATATGTCCAAAATGATGCTTCAATACCAAATGATTCATCCACAGCTTGTACAATTGCCAAGTGTAGTTGAAAAATAAATTGAATGAATAGAGTACCCTGAGATATATTGTGCATCTTAATTTGCTTAACTAGATTTTGTTAAATATTGAAAAGGCTTTTGTTCAAAAGAAGCCAAAGTGACCTCAACCAAGAAAAAAGATAGAAATTGATGGGTCGATTTCCCATATGATTGATTGTTAGTAAACCCTAAAAAAAACTACAATATAATACAATATGATTTGTGTATTTGTCTTTTCCTTGCCCTCAACAAAAGCTTAATTTGAGAAAATAATTGCATAAAATTGAAGCCTTCTTTCCCTACTTTGAAATTAATAGTTGACTTCTTTCAGATTAGTCTCTTTCATATTTTTTTAGCTTATTCTTTTCTAATAAGTTTGATGGAAATGACTTGATTTTAAAAAAACTTGTCTTTTGTATGTTTAAATGATTTGTCGTCAAACTTGATGCCTCTTGATTGCCTAAGGAGTGCTCTACCAATGAGCCCCACTACTTCTACGCAATATATATGTTTATTATACCTTATTATTCTTATGATATTTAATTGTTGTATCTCATTGTTATTCCTATCTTTCTTTTTTGACGTGCAAATTATCATCACACCTATATACACTTGTTACTTTCTTCGTATGAGGTATATGACAAACATTACATGTTGATCATTACAGTTGTCATCATTTTTTGGAATGAAACATCTCATACTTTGATAGACAACCACTCCAATACTTGTAGAAACTAGCAAGTTTCAAAAGGCATGATCATTTGGAACATGAACTCTCTGTAACAATTCAACATCATCATCACATATAGGAAAGGTTCTCAAAATAAGTTGGTTAGCTTTCATTGAAACATGTAGTAAGCAACTTTTTTTAAGTTTTGTGAAGTGGGTCTAACTAAAGATGAACAAGAAGTATGTGTTGAGAGAGATAATGAGGATATTTACTTTAATGGGGATTGGTCAAATGTGAAAGCAATGAAAGATATCTAATTTTCACTTAGGTGAAGGCCCTCTCTATTAAAGGATACAACTTTGCATGCCTTGTAATGGGGATTAGTTGTGATTGGTTCAAGAAACTCATACTTCAATGGTGGTTGGTTGCTTTTGAATGAAAAAAATACTATCCTAATCCGACAAATTGAACTTCAACTATTCTCATAAGAAATCAGAATTTGAGAAATTTGTGCAATGATATGTTGTTTATAGTATCATAAATAGGACCATTCATGATATTTTAAAGTATAACATGAAAGTCTCTTCTATGTCTAGTTTTCTTCTAACATGTTAGGCCATGTTTCTACTGGTTGAAGGCTATTCAATATGTTATTTTGGATTTAGTCCTTAAAACCCATTCAATGCAAAGTTCCAAATTGACACAATTAAAAGTATCGAGGGATTAGTGAAACATAGTGCACAATAGTGTCAATAAGATTTGAAGGATACACATAAAGGTTGATCGAAAAGCCACAAAACAATAATAGGTAAAGGTATAACAGGCACTGAGTGGAATATGGTTTCAAGGTTAGGGACATTATATGGCTTCATATCAATTAGAACATTTAAAGGGTGGGAAAAGGAACCTCAAAGGCAATGTGGAATGACCCATTTTGTCTTAAGAAGGTTAAAGAAAATGTTTGCTTGCATATTCTTTCTCCATATATGGAGATCAATTTAGAAGTTTATTTTGGGAGAAAAAATAGATGTGGTCAAACCTTCCAACATCGCATTTGAATGCAATCTAGTGGTGCAACCTCTTAACGTTGTGTTGGAGTGCAGTGCATTCCCATTTTAGAAATTTCAATTCATGATCAAAACTAGTTGCTGAGACTAAGGAATTATGAAATGATGTGAGCTGAAGTATTCAAAGGGTGTCACAGATGTGACCTTGGAAGATTTCTAGTGAGGCACAAAGGAGCTAAAAGAAGCAATTGTGATGGTAGTATTTGGAGTGAAGAATCATTTTTTTCTCATTTATTCATTATTAGGAATACAAAATAATTTATTGTGGATTATTCATTTTAGTCCTAATTTAAAAAGAATGCTCTCTAAATAATAATATCAAAAAATATAATTTGGTAGTATCTTATACAAACTTTTTCTATACAATCATAAATTTTAGTGTCAAATTTAATAAAGAATTATAGCTTTTATGGTAACTAAGAATACTAATTAAGTTCAGAATAATGTAGATGTCTCTGCACCTTATAGGATAAAGCTAATTTTGGTTTGTATGGAATAAGCCAAAGAACAATAATATGTCAACATGATAGGTTATGCTGTGATATTATTTTATCAAATTGATACATCCTATAATACTTTGTAGTTCAAGCAAAAACCAAGCTAAAGCTAATGAGCCTATAACATCCTTGATAAAAAAATGTGAGTGATCATTAAATGATATTTTAGATAGATAATTATTAGATAAGGGTTACTCCTAGTATATTTCTAAGTACATAAGTGCATGAATATTCTTACATTTGAAAGATAGAAAATGTATCAAAGTTATATATATAGAAACATAGTTTTATAATTTAAATATTTCTTTTAAATACAAATTTTTTTTGACTAATACAACATAACCAAAAATAGACACTACCTTTATAAAATATGATTGTCTCCTAATATTATGGTGCTGGTATGATACTTTTTATAATACAATGTGGTACGAGTTCAATCAAGCAAAACTAGATGGGCTTATGACACCAAGGGTTAAAGATGACAATGAATGATTGTTGAGTGATGTCTAAAAGGTGGAATCTCTGAAGAAAACATGATTCTTAGCTTCTTTTTGGTGCAAGAAGAAAATAGTTCTCATTCTCACATAACAAATGAAGAGAAAAATTCTAAATTATATATATAATACCACAGTTTTATGGTGCGAGATACGTTTTAGGTTAAAATATTGTTTTATTGATATGAAACAATGAAAGAGAAATAATATCTTAAAGTAGTAAGGTTAGGTTATAACAAAAAAATATTACAACATGACAAAATCTTGGATCTTAACTGGGTTACAATTTTAATTCATATTTATTGTTGTCGACCTACAAGTGATATTTATGGAGGCAGTTGTCATTATGATTATGCTTATACATTATTCCATGTCTATAATGGCATGAGTGTGCACCAGTTTACTTTATAAGTGATTTTTTAAGGGTTATTGAAGTCAAAAAAACTTATGAAATGTATTGAATGGAATCAGTCCTAGCAAACTAGCCAAATGAGAACTTTATCTTTCTTTGCAACTCCCTTTCTCTAGGAAAGTGTTGCATTACCCTACTTTTACTTAATGGGAATTCCATGAATAAAATATCACCAACATTTGAAGCCTATGAAGCCTCCATTGCATGAATGGTGCACCTATGTATAAGGCTTGAGAATAAATATATAGTTTGTTTTGTTACCAATATCAAAAACATTGGCAAAGGATGGAATAGGTTCTTATGTATATGAAGTAATGTCATAGTACTCTAATGTTACATAAATTGTAACTCAAAATATGATATTGATATTTAGAAGAGTACCTTTGGATACATATAATAGTTGTGTAGCAGTACCTAGCCAAATGCCTCAACTTCAGAATATATGGCTCTCTCCATAGCCAAATTCGAAACCACATCTTCTCAAAGGCATGTAAAGATACTACATGATTTAAAAAATCTTCTAAGAGAAAAGGAAAAGTATGATTTTTATTATATTCAATGATTGTGGAATTAAAATTTGTCTTGTAAAGAACTTTGCTCACACAATTGAAGTTTCTTAGCATCAGGCTATTGATTGATGGGGTATTTTTAAAATTCTTAGCATAGATATTTAAATAGACAAGCTAACAATGTTAGCACTATTAATAAGATAATAATATGCATTACTCTATTGAGTTTTCAAGAAAAATGATGAGAAGAAAAGATGCACAAAAAGAGCTAAAATTTTGAAGAGATTACCTGTGTAGATGTCCATGACTCAATTATCCCACCAAAAGATTACTAAGATGTTGAGTCTGATTAAGTCCACTGTAGATGCATATGAAGTTGAGTAGATCATATGTATTAAGTTGTATATGAACCTGTATGATTTCAAAATCAAAAGTAGAAGTAATGTGAACTATAAAAATCTACTGGAAAATAGATGCTTGAGAGTTGAATCATATTTTTCTCACTATTTGGTAATAAGCACTAAAGGGTAATTGATGTAGACATGTAGAACAAGCATCTATTGTCCTTATTTTTGATATGTAAGTGGATGGTGGCACATGGCTCAAAGGCTTATAAAGGGTCAAATAACCTATCAAAATCTTGGTGAAATCAATTGGAATATTTTAAGCAACTTGTAGTCTATATTCTGCTTTATAAGCTACCATGACATTGAGGATGTGAGTCAATTGTTGGGAGGGAAAGCTTAGAGTAAAAGTGATAAAAGTGATGTTTCTTTTTACTTGAGTTCTAATGAAGATGTTTGTAAGTATGAAAATGAGTTTTTGTATTCTTTGAATTTGGAATTTTCATGTGAAATTTTCTTTTTTTACTATTCATGTATGTTTTTCATTATTGTAATTTGTAAAGTTGGTTATTATCACTTGAATAGGGTGAAACAAATTGTAGATCAATTAATCATCTATTTAAGGAGTTAGCTATTATTTATAAAGTTTTGTTAGGAGTTTTGCAGAAGTGTTGCTTTGAACATGCTCCTTTTTTTAGGTAACCTAGAAACTGCTTTGAACATGCTTGTTAATTCCTCATTTACTCTCTCTCTCTCTCTCTCTGTCTCTCTCTCTCTCTCTCTCCTATTTGCCCGTCTCTCCCCTCTTCTGTCTCACTTTAAACCATTCCTTCCTTTTTCTAAATTTATTTTTCAATCCAGTTGTTTAGTAAGTCTTTCTAAACAAAGCTAATTGCAAATATTTTGAGGAATATCTTATATAGAAATTCATTTTTCAAGATCATGTCTATTTAAATTCAAATATTTTGTGGAATATCTTACATTATTATAATTTTTTAATTAATATTTATGCATTAAAATATTTATCATTATCAAGTGATAAAGATTATTGAATTCATTAGCCCAAATGATGATATGTGATTTTATTAATAATAGATAATTTAAATTGCATATTTTAATATTCTAATTTGCTACTTAGTGAATAATTTTTGGGTCGAAAAATGATTAAAAATGATCATTTTTACATAATGAAGTCAAACTTAGCTTAAAAGAATTACTTTTCAATATTAAGAAAATATAGATTAATGCTAAAATAAGATAAATTGAATCACTATTATATACTAAAATTAAAGTAATATAAAGGCTACAAAAATTAAAAATTTAAGGCTACATAGTAATATAAGCAAATCAAATTTAAACATTTGAACAAATGGCATAAATTGTATAAAAAATTAATTTCTAACTACTATGGTGAGTGAGCACAATATCAACAATTGACAAATTAGGTACAAATTAAGCTATCTAACACAACTTACTACAACATGGGGAAATTAAATATTTGAAAATTTTAAATGAATACTTAATTGGGTACGACTCATCAAGGTGTGCCCCACGACCACTATCTTATCTCGATTATAGTTCATTGAGATTTTTTTAAAATTACTAAAATAAATAAGAAAAAATAATGATAAATAATTATTTTAATATTTAGTAAATATATATCAAAGCTTATATAAGATTAATTAAAAAAATATAATATAATAAAATCAAAGATATGTTATGGTCACATTAAACAACATTTAGAGTTACATAGTAATATATCGAAATAAATAAAAAAGATTTTAAATGATAGAAAGTGTAGGTGAAGGTTACATTCCAAGATATTAGGGAATTTGAACATAAAAACTTGCATCGTCAAAATGAGGTAAAAATCAAATTGTTTTTAAAACTTGCATAAACAAAAAAAGAAAGTTTTTAAATAAACATAAATAAAAATTTAATAATTATTATAATATAAAGTAAATATAAATAAAAGATAAAATGAGATAAATTTAGGTAATATAATATAATATAATAAAAGAAATATAAAAGTAACAGAAGAGGAGACTTATAATTTCATTATAACGTAACATAATCAAAGTGAGAATTTTAAAAAAGCGATAATTTATAAAACAAATCTACATTCTAAGAAAATAATAGAATCAAGTGCAACATCCTTAATCACCAAATTCTATGTAGATCAAAATATCTCACATGACATAAGAAATTTTAAAAAATAATATTTTTTAATTTAGTATTAACATAATATAGAAATTCATTTTTCCAGATCAAGTTTGTTCAATTTCATATATTTTGAGGAATGTCTTATGCTATTATAATTTTTTATTAATATTTTTATATTGAAATATTTATCATTATCAAGTGATAGAGATTATTGAATTCATTGGCCCAAATAATGATATGTGTTTTTGTTAATAATTGATAATTTAAATTGCTTGTTTTGACAATCTAATTACCTATTTAGTGAATGATTTTTAGTTTGAAAATTGATCAATAAAAATGATCATTTTCACTTATTGAAGTCAAACTAAGCTTTGGCATAAGTTTTTTTCCTCTCTCTAACAAAGTTCTACTATTACATAAAAACCAAGTAGAATTCAAATAAAAATCACTCTTGAATCCATACTTTACCTTAACTAATTGTTGCTCCCTGTTCTCTATCTGTAAATAACTTCTAACAACTCTATTGCTTTCTCTTTTCATTCCACACTCCCCTTTGACCTACACCAAAGCTTTCCAATATCCATCTTGATTTTTTTTCTTCTTTTCCCAACTAAGCTTCCCCAAGTTAAACCTTCTCGTTTCTTTCATCTTCTCTCTCAACTCGCTTTTCTTAATCTACTTGAGCTTCCTCTTTCTGACTTATTTATTCTCTCTTTTATAACTCACTTAATACAATCAAATATCACCTTCAATCCCATATATGTTGAGCTATGAAGAATTAATTTATGAAATTACAAAACTATTATTCAAAAATTTTAAATATATGTATATATATCTTAAAATTATTACTAATTATTTAAACTTTTAAAAATTATTAACTCGTTGCCTTGGATTACTTTTGAGAAGCTCTTTTCAATTATGTGTCTTAATAAACTTTTTTAATTCATTTAAAATCATGACATACTTTTCAAAATTATATTAATTTAATAATAGTTTAAAATATAAATATCATATTTAAAATTGTGGACTTTATTACATCCAAACATATATTATTAAAACATTGTTGACTTAATTTATCATATATATATATATATATATATAAATTTTGAGATGTTGCAATCTTACTCTCCATAAAAATTGTCTTGAAATTTAGAAATGTTTTGGCTTTTAGTCGATCATGTATGCCTTCACTTCCCAAGTAGCATTTCTTTCTGTTTGGTATTTTTTATAAAACATTTATCAGTAGAATAGCTTTATTTCTTAGCAGGTTCTACATTTTTTTTATGATCATCACTTATATTTCTAAATAAGTTTGATTAAATTTTGATATCTAGACCAATATAATTAACAACATAACAAGGATCTAGAATGCATTGCTATAAAATAAAAGATGAAATACATTATGAATTCTTGATATATAAAGAGTAAAAACCACCAAACATACCACTTGTCTAACTCTCTTTAGAACTTAGAGGGACCAATAAATTTAGATTTTAACTCATTTTATTTTTCAATTCTTATAATATCTTTCATTTAACTAATTTTAATAAATACACGATCTCTTTCTTGAAATTTTATTAATCAATACTTTGCATCAAAGTACTTTTTATTGTTGATCTATCGTTAATTGATCTTGAATAATTCTTATCCATTTATGGCTTTCTCAATAATCTAAGGATCCAATAAAACTCCTTCTTTTCTTTTATTCCAACATTGAGTTAACAAATACTTCGTTTCATATATAGCCTGATATGATGCAATTTCAAAATTATATTGATAACTATTATTATTAAAAAAATATTAATGATAAATGACTTTCTCAACCTCCTCCAAGATCTAATATTCAATGTCTTAAGTAAATATTTTGGAATCTTAATGATTCTCTTTATTTATTTATCTGTCTGAGGAAGAATGACTACTAAACTTTAAACTTATATCGAAGTCTTGATCCATTACCTTTCAAACATGCAAAGAAAAGTTAGGTTTCATATCTAATATAATAGTTTTTGTGAACCATGCAATTTAACAATTTCATTCATATAGATATGAGCCAACATTTATGTTAAATAAGTTGTGTTAATAACATGAAAATCAAAATATTTTGTTAATCTATCTACAATCACTTATATTGAATCAAGACCTATTGGTGATTTAGATAACTCTATCACAATATCTATAATCACTTCTTCTAATTTCTATTTGTGAATGGGTGAAGGCTACAATATTTCTCTTAGTTTTGTTATTCATCTTTAATTTATAGATAGATTAAACTTCTTAAACCATTATGGCACATTTTTTTATTCCAAGCTATTGATCACATGTTCATATTTCAGCTACCTACCACGTGCACAATTGGTCAATGCATGTGTATTTGGCCTTTCACGGGCAGAAGATACACCCACTTGCATGTAACAGTTCATTTTCGCATAGATTTTCTCACTGTAATGTAGAATTTGTAGAATATTTTTGTTTTGCCAAAATTTACATGTTTCTTTTAGAAATTAAACTAGTATATATTTGGTAATAAAATATTATATTCAAACATCTATATAAATGTATAAGAGTATTATCTAAAATATTTTAAGATTCTTTAAATTTCAAAACTTTGTGAATTTAAAACTCCTTTAAAGAAACTTCTTGAGAAATTAATCTCCTAATTACAAAAACCATCATCTCCTTCATTTCTTCCTTAGTTGCCCATTGTTCTTATGCTTCAATTTCATTGTTGCAATTCAAAAAAGGAATGTATACTATCAAAGGGCTTAAAGTGAAAATAACTTGCATGCATATCAATAATCTATAAAAATAATTTGCTAAATTTTGCATAAATAATGTATTTATTTTTCTATAAAAATATTATAAATGCAAGTCTTAGTCATGAAAAAAGTAATTATTTTCATAATGCTTTAGTTGTTTGATTGTATACATAATCACTTCTTTATTCTACATCAACCCATAGCATAGATATTGTAAGCATGCATCATTGTACACGCAATATGCATATACACATTCTAGAAGTGTCATTTTGCAACTAAATTCAATATCTTTAAATTTCTAAAACCTATTTTCATAAATCGAGTCTCATTCATATTTGACTCTTTTTAAGACAATCTAGTGATGGATAGGTTATATTTGATAATCTTTTCATAAATTGTCTATAATAACTTACATATCAAAACAATTTATTTTTGTTTAATATTGGTATGAGTTTTGGTCAATTCATGATTATTAAAACAACATATTCCAAAATTCACACTTAGAGTATTTAGTATATAATTAGTTCTCTCTCATAATTTGTAATACTATAAGTAAATATATTATATATTCTTTTAAAAATATTGAATAAATAAAAAAAACATCTATGAATATAATTATAAACTAATCTAAATATTATAAAAGATTGTGTTCATCAGATCTATGAGAGCTGATGATACATTTATTTTACTATATAATAAATTTTAAAAAACACAATATTCTTACCATGTTTAAAAAATAACTTCAAAAATATCTCCATATTTTATTTTTTCTTGGTGATAAGCAAATTATTAACCAATCTTAAAAAATATCATTAATTCTTATAGCTCATCAAATGGACTATCAATTTTTAGTAAAAGATATTTATTCAACTGAAATCTTTTAGCCAATTAATTTTATTTCTCATGTTATTTAAGTTGGTTAAATCATAATTTGCTTGATAAGCAAAAATTTTTAAAATCCTTTAATGCATTGTAGTTTAAAACATATTATAAATTATTTTTGTCTTAAAAATTATGTAATGATAATTTTGATAAATACTTAATATATTTAAGCTAACTCTATTAGATCAACTTTTCAAGAATCTAAGACAAGCATCCCTTATTGATGACCTTAATATTTTTGTCATATTTTTTATTTTTACTTCTATTTTTTACACTTGTTCATTATATATATATATATATATATATATATATATATATATATATATATATATATATATATATATATATCTTATCTAGTCATAATTTTGTACATATGTGTTTGATAATCATTAGTTTTATAAGATTAGTTGTAATAGTTAAAATTAAATTTGAATCATGTTATATTGATGACGATAATAGTATTCTTTAGGATAATTATAGCAAAAGTTTAGAATTTAACAAGTTCACATAATTGAGTAGGACAATGAATAGAATGTCTTTTTGCTCAATTTCTTTTCCAATTGAATGGTATACCACTTTAGCTTTATTTGAAAAAGACCAGCTTTACATAAAAAAGGGAAAATAAGTTTTCAATTCTACATAAGAAAATATATATGACAAAATAATATATCACAACTTATTACAAGATAACTAATATACAATATACCTGACTTCAATACAATTGATTTATCATTAACAATAAAACATATCGAGTCCACGACAAAGTTAGTTAACCTAATCTTGTGATATTAGCTTGGTATTAAAAAACATCATGTGAATAACATAAAAATGGTTGTTAGAAGTATCTTGCATGACCTCTCGTGAGGTCTTATGTTTCTTTTCCAAAACACATTAGTTCACATATGGTACATTTATTTTATGTTGATTTGTATAAATGATTAAAAAAATGTATTAAGACATTTAAATTAAAAAATAAAAAATTCAGAAATATAAATTTTTGATATTTTTATGATTATATTTAAGGATATTTAAAAATAGTATTTAAAACAATATATTCAAGCATACAAATCATATTTAAAAATAGTGTTAACCAATTATAATTTAATAGTAGTGCAATTACAAGGTATCACAATTACAAGGAAGATTGAAAAATATTCTCAAAATTAGTCTATGGACATGATAAGAATGACAAATTGATGATTATTGATATCATTCTCCAAATAATAAATTGTTGCTCATCACAATCATCAAGTAGCCTTCAGACTTATCAAGTTGACAACTCATGTGACATGTTCTTTTCATTATTGACACTCTCTCTAAGAGATGAATGCTATTCTCAAGCCAACAACCTCCTGACCTTTGTCTTTAACAAGTAGGTAAAACATGGTATAATTAAAAAAAAATTTTAAGTAAAATAAAAATAAAGAAAAATAATAAGAACATATTAAATTTTTATATGATTTAATTTCTTATTCTTAAATTTATATCTACCCTTTAGACATATTTCTTGGTCCTACAACTTCTCCTTTCTTTTATCATATGTGTTAGCAAAGAAGCCATACAATATATTTTTTCCTAGAGAAAAAGGATTTAGGCCTTCAATTCCCTTAACAAAAGGTCCAAAAGTAAAGACTTTCCAACACAAGGTTAAAAGTGGAAACCTTTTCTATAAATGATTCTTAAAATAGGCTCTCTCTTCTCACATAATGCTAAAAGTAAACACCTCTAAATGCTAGTTGGACTAAGCCAAATTCAATAATAACAATAACAAAATTTTACATAACCTCTCTCTCTCTCTATATATATATATATATATATACTTTAAAAAAAGATGCCAATAGGGTATATAACTTCTGATTGCAATATCAAAGTTTTTACGTAGTTAGTGCATTTATTCAATGCAATGGGTTTTTCCATCTATTTATAGAACTAATGTGGTTGTTTGTAATTCTTAAAAACTATCAATTTTAGCTTGACAGCCTCCCAAGTCTTCTAAGATGTTTTCATATTCTTGCTTAATGCCTAAATCCTTTTTAGCACTGCTTCAATGAGAAAATATAAATAGCCAATTAGCCAAGCTGGACTTTACCACCCATTAGACTATATGAACGTCGTATAATTTGTACATTTTTGATTAATCAAATTTAACAAACTATTTAAAAAAATCAAACATTTTGCCATTTAATGATGATCAAAATTGTTCATCAAACATTTCTATAGCCTTTTGATATTGCTCAATTTTGAGATGCTAACTATGTCATTATCTATCAAATAGTTTGATAATTTTCTAAAAGAACTCAATTTTTAGCATATTGTTATGTTATATTTATTAGATGATTTAATTGTTATCATATCACTATTAAACTAGTTATCCAATGTCTATTAAATAGACTAATTGGAATTTTATAGAGGTTGATTTTGGCAACCCCATATGATGATTAATAAACTAAGCTATTAGATTATCCATTTTTTTAATTGACTAGCAATCAGTAAATTATCAAATGTTTCGATAATTTTTCAACCGAATATACAAATGATGGCTGAGTTTAAACTAACAAATATTTCATAATAGAATGTTTAACATCTGTTAAAGAACTAGTGAAATGTTTATTGCTTTATTAAAGAAAGATCTTTTAGCCAATTAATTTTACTACTCATATTACTTAAGTTAGCTAAATTTTCAAAAGCATAACAAAATGTAAAATTTTAAAAATCCTTTAATAAAATGTTGCTTTTAAAATATGATAGATATTTTAGTTTTAAAAACTATGCAGTAACAATTTTAATAAATATTTAATATATTTAAGCTACTTTATCAAGTTAATCGATCAAGAATCTAAAATAATCATTCCCATAGTTCATATGAATAATTTTCTTATATTTTTCATCTAATTTGTACACTTGTTCTGTCATAATTCTTGAATAATATAAATCTATGAACATATATAAATATATCTTTCAATAATCATTTTTTTAAACTTAATTATGTGTGTAAATATATGTATATATATATATATATAATATTTATTATTTCTAATAAGATTTATTAAAAAAATTAAGACTGAATCTGAATTATTTTTGTGTGATTTAAATTTTAATATTATTTATGATAATTATATCAAGAGTTTCAAATATAATGATTGATACCTTTCTTAGTTGAATAGAATATTCCTTTGGCTAGTTTCCTTTCTAACATAAAGACAAATTTAGATGATAATAAAAGATATAATAGTTTGATAATTACTAATGATGAAGAGGAGATTACATTTGTGACTCAAATAAGTGATGATAAGATCATATTTATAATGATGTCTAACAAAAAAAATAAATCCAATCTTTTGGATGGCTTTTAAGTTGAGTTTTACATGGTTATTAGAAGACCACACTGATGGACATTATTATAGTGGTGAAATAATTCTTTAAAGATAGATTTATGTCAAAATGTTAAAAAGACACATAGGCCATATTCATCCTTAATATTTAAGGAGCATCAAAACCAAAGAAGTTTGGGCTCATTAGTGTTTGCAATATGATTAACAAAGTAGTGACAAAAATTTTTGTGGTTAGACATAGGGTAATGCTTCCAGATAGCTTTGTCAGTGTGCAAGTTGCTTTTGTGTTATGTCGTGCTATATCTGATAATACTTTTTTTAATGAAAAAACAAAATCTATTTGCACCTTTCTTTCAAAGAAGCTTTGATGGTAATGAAATTAGATATGGATTAGGATTATGATAAGAAAAATTAGAAATTTTTATTGGATATGCTTAAGCATTGGCTGTTCCTTGTACTTTGTTGTGGTTGGATTAAGGCTTATATCATCACACAAAGATTTGGAGTTATGTTTAACATTTATCTATCATTGATGTAAGAAACTAAGGATTTTTGATAGAGGTATGCTTAAGAATTGATAAGAAAATTGGATATTTGACATGGATCATACTTATGATAAGAAAAATTAGAAATTTCTTTTGGATATGCCAAAAAATTATTATTTCCTTACACTTTGTTGTGGTTGGATTAAGCCTTATATCACCACACCAAGATTTAGGATTATGTTTAACATTCTCTATCTATCATTGATTGAAGTAACAAAGATAGTGATGTCCTCTCAAGAAATACCACTTTGCTACAGTGTCTAAGTATCTCTTATGGCTTATTACTCTTAGTTTGATCATGTTGTCTCGATTGAGCTTAGGAATTTTTGTTCTTCTTTGATGATTACACACCTTTTGTATGTTGATAGCATCATGATTTATGAACCATCAAATTGTGGTATAATGAAGAATATTTAGAATATTATAGAGTAATAAGGGCATCACTCAGGTGAGGTGATCAATCTAAACAAATTTAGAGTGTTATTTAGTAAAGGGATAAAGTACAAGTGTACATAGTTGGTTTCTTGAAATGTTCGTATGCTTGCTTAAAATGTCTAGGAAACCAATTATAACAACAAAACCTTAGTGAAAAGAATTGAAATTCATTATTAATCATGCAGAAAATTATGTGTCAAGGTGGATGATCAAATCACTATTAATGGTGGTCTATAATGTCATGATGAACTCGATGTTAACTATTATTCTTACTTATTGCTTAGTCTACAACTTAATTCCAAGCTGCACTATTATAGAATAAAACATATTGTTGTGTCATTATTTGTGGAGTAGTTCAAATGAAAGTCGTACAATAGTTTATGCCTATTGAGAAATGCAGCTCTTAAGAAATGTGTCAGACTTGGAGTTTGTAGTTTTTTGACTAGTAGTCAAGGCATATTGCAAATTATGGTACGCGTGGTGTAACTCGAGAAGATAATTTACTAGTTTAGTCCTTTAGATCAAAAAAACATTATGATAAAAATACTTTATATATGCCTTGTAGTTCATCACATACATGTATGTCACTAAAAATTGGAGTCCCCATGTACCACAAACAATGTGGTTTGAAGAATTATTGCAAGAAAGTTTTTTTCCTTTTTTGGGTTAATTTGCTTTTCATCCATCCTATTGCTACTAAAACAACCTATTTTACCATGGATGTGTAGCATTTGATATTTGTAGTAGAGCTAGTCAAGGGGCATTGGGTGTCAGAACACAAAACGATTTAAAAGTTATTCACATCATATTTGGTATTTTAGATTCTACATTCTCCTTAGGATAAATTAAATCAAATGAATGTTCTATGCTTCACATTGGGTGAGGATATGGTGTTGGACTTAGAGACTATATACAATGACATGTATATGTACATCAAGGGAGGAGGTATTGTGGGTTTGGAAGCAGATGGTGGAACCATAAGTAAACATTTTCCTTTAGAGATTAGCATTAAATCTACTTCTTACTTACACCTGGCTTCATTTAAGAGGGATTGAAACATCTAAACTTTTTCCTTTGTGATGTCATACTAATGAAGATGTGAAACATTATTTCTGGGAGTGGTATATCATGAAAGAACTTTGGTTTAGTAGCTTCATAAATGACAAATCCATGCTTTGTGTGATTAAGTACTAGGATGTGATTTTTATTATTTAGTTCCTTAATTGGATGTCTACGAATGTGTAGGTGGCTATGACTTCTCATGTTGTCAAATGTAGTACTTTACCTTAATTTTACCTCTAGAATAACAAAAATTAGTATGCACATGGAAAAAAAGGTACTAAATTTAGTTGCACATCAAAGGAGAAATTGCATTATAGTTGCTACTTTCTACAACTCTTTGATCATGTCTAACGGGAGTTCTAGTGGTTCTCACATGTTATTTATCTCTTATTAAAATCCTTCAATAAGTTGGATTAAATTTTAACATGATGCAATTATGCATGATGACATAAATGTTAGATTTAGTATTGTTAGATGGGATGACATAGATAGATGTATTATTATTCTCATAAAAACATTTGTTTCATATCCAATTACTACCATGGACATTGTTGCTATTCTAAAAGCAATGGAAATTTTGAAAGCCCTGCTTGTTAATGTCTAAGGAATAGTGATTGAATCAAATTAGATTATAGTCATTATTGTAGTTAATCAATTTCTTTGGACAACAACAAGTAATTGTTCTTACAATAGTTCTTATCCCCCAAAAAAGGTGAAGGTAATAATTTTAAAGACTAAGTTTCTCAGCATGCATTTTTATATGATTTTATTTGAGCTTGTGTTTTTAATGATTTTATCTACGAACTTTGTTAATGATAGTATTTTGTGGATAAAGCCAAACTTCAATCCCAAAGTCCATCATAAAATGATCAAAATCCAAAGATGTTATGTCGTGATAATGTATCCAAAGCATGGGCTTGCCTTAAGCAATTTAATTTCTACAAAGTAATGATGCTGGAGGGACTGCCAAGCTAGATAAAACCTAACTACATCTTTGACGAAAAGATTTGGGTGGACATAGTACACCAAAAGGTAGACTGGTCAACCCAAACCATGGTATCATTACGAGCTTTTTAACTACAAATTCAACATAGGCTATTGGTGCTAAGATTATTGTCGCTTTTGAAACAAGACTTTCCCTTCAAAGGATCACCATTAGGTGATTTTGATTACGTTTTTTTTAAATTACTAGACTTATGGAGCCTACATTATTATTTATTATGAATACCTCACCATGCAAGATTGGAAAATTTGCTTACTTACTACCTTTCTTGGATGTGGTAGCCATGTCTCAAGCAACCCCTTTAGAATCAAACTCTAATTCTCCAACAACCATCATTACCATGGTAGGCCCCTATATTGCCATCAAAAGTTGATATGGTGGAAATTTGAATGATGCATCACACACATAGATGCTGTGTGATACAATAACTTATCATGAAAAGTTAAGGAGCAAGGAGAAAGCCCATATTGTCCTTCTACTTAATAAATGCATCCCATCAAGAAGTTAGCATTCGATGCATGTATTACCTCTTAAATTATATGGTTTTCGAAGTAGCATGTGCTTTCACAAAATCTAAATCTATTTTAATGAGTCATTCATTATTTCATAATTTAAAATTGTTTATACTTACACATGCATGGAGTAATCTTTCAAATAAGCAGACATTTCTGACAAGTCAACCAAGTTGAAACACAGGGATAAAGCACTAGGCAGCACCTCATGTCATACTTGACATGTTCGTCATGTCCGGTGACACTTCACAAAGGAATAATGAATGCTTTCATGTTTTGATGCCATTCATCAAGTTTTGAAACATTGCCTTTCAATAATAGGATTCTTAAATGACAACCCTCCTTGGTAGTCAATGAAGATAAAAAAAGCATGGTTTCAATGACTGTGCCAACACTAGAGTAGGAACGATCATATCTTCAATTACATTACAAAACAACAAAAGTTCCAAGGCATGAGAAGTGCGGCATCAACAAGATAATTGAATGGGAAAGTACAAATCCTATAAGAGACAAGGAAACCTATGAACTTCCTCCTTAAAAAGGTTTGGTTAGCTGATAAAGCCCTAGAAATAGTAATTGACAACACCAAGAGGTAGCCAAGCCATAAGAAGCACCACCATAAAAAATATCTCTTGTGCAAAAGTGGTCTAAAGGCAATCTAATCCCATAAGCCCAAAGAGATTCAAAGATTTTAAAAAAAGCTCAATGGGACCTAATTATGGATGAAGGCCTTGCCTAACATACACATGGCATGACTAACAACAAGATCTAGAAAAATAGCACAGTAACACAAATCATCTATTATGGTCTACACCAACCAACAAACCATTAAAATGTTAAAAAGGTATTGCACCTCGCATATCTTTGTTGTTGAGCATGACATATGCAATTATAAAATATTTTTCCAAGATCCAAGATGAGATAGCAAGCACACTACATGCTCTAAATTTTGCTAGCCATGAAGCAACACCATGTTAGTCACTTTAAAAAGTTGTAATTTCATAACTAATAGGTCACACTAGTAAGGTCCCACAATGCTACATGCATAGGAATACATAGCACGTGGGTGACACTTTCCACCATGCATCATACCATGTAGAGGTAATAGCACACTCAACCACCACATGGCCATGTGTAATTTGCACCATAAAAGTTTCACTATGACATTGGCAAATATCATGCAAAATAAAGCTTCAAGTAGTAAGAAAAGTCTGACAATTTCACACTATGACATCTCATGTCTCTATTAGAGTGACACCTCATTCATGCTTCACCTATCTTGAGATATGGCAATGGTGGGAAAAATCCTTGCAATTCAAGTAAAAAATGTTGCATGTGAACTAATCCAACACACGGGACACTGGGATGCTGCCATACATCGTACAATAAGATGACAAGAACACCGATGACAAAGGCATTTCTAAAATCAGATGACACTTCCAAACATTCACTACAAAGTGAGCAAAATTGTACTTCAAAAAGCTCGACATAGAGGAAAAATAGTGACACTTTGAACATGCACAATGATAAGTCTCTTAATTGGGCATCACCTTGTAAACGAAGCAACAAATGGTAGTGCTAAAAATTCCAAAAATTGTTACACCACCAGTCACATGCATAGTATGTCGCAAACCACACTTGAGAACTATAAACAATTGCACATGACTAAGGACAAAGCAAAACATGCACAAACCCTTTTGCATATTGCATCATCAAACTTTTTCTTCATCATAAATGGCACCATGCCACAAATTAACACTTCTGAATTACAAGTTGTGATAATTCTATAAATGTTAAAGGAAAGTATTCTAATAGGACAACATATTGTCAATGCACCGGTAGTCAATAATGGAAACATCCTAAACAAAGCTACACATTATGGTCGCAAATAAACACATGCGGATGTAATAAGGAGTGCATGTACTTGGTAATACGTGTGAAAATAGTATACTATCATTGTTGTAGTGCACCCAGTGTTCTGCCACACATGTAAGTACAACAACATGAGGCTAAGGCTACAACCAAGCTTGCACAAACCTTATTACATAATGCACCATCCAATTGTCACTTTCCTACTAGCCACATTATGTTGCACATTTCCTTTAGTGGATTGTATGTTATTAAAATTCTATCAATGAAGAAGTAAAGTTTCCTAATAAACTATCACCTTTTTCAAAGTATTACAGGCTGCACTATAAAAATTTTAAGAAAATTTACACTTTGTAAGCCTCATTAGTCATGCACATAGGATGTTGGGCACATATAAATCTCATTTTTTAAGTGATAAAGATCTTTACATTTTTTAAAAAATTTATATTACACAATAGAAGACTAAAAGTAATAAAAACAAGTTGCATTTAATTTATTTTTTAAAAAGTTAAATTATCGATCACAAATTAGCATAACATATGGTGTGCTGGATCATGTCGCATCGAACGTGATGGAAAAATAATGAATCGGGTCAGACCCAGACCCACTGGGCAACAACCAAATTCTCTAGAGGTTCATTAGTCATCACTGAGGATTGGCTGCAAATGAGTGGGAAAGTTCTCTACAAATTTTTTCTTTTCTTTATGTTATTCTAATGACCAGTGGAGAGGATCTATGTCGCTATGCGTGCATGGCCTCTTACACCTGAAGAGTCTAAAACAAGCCTTGGAGGATGTCTGAGAATTCAACCTTCCTTATTAATCATTTAACCATGTTTCAGTTTGGTAAGTACCCACTACCACCACCACTCCTCTAGATATTTTGTTGCTCCAAAGATCATCGAGACCTAAACCTCTTTATTTAATGTCAGACAGGGTTTTCAGGGAAGAGTGCAAGACGGTTCAAAGTTTTGATGCCCGGGCAAAAGATATTGTTGCCTCCGTTGTTTGTGGATTTAATGGTTTGACAATATTAGTTTTCCTTGTGTATGATTTCAGTATAATTTAATCAGGAATGCTTGAGGAAGTCTGCACATTGATACCACAGATACCTAGATGCGTAGTTGCAACACCTGGGACATTTTTTTGTACCCTATGATTTTGTTTAAAGTTGAGGGGAAATACGGGCACCAAAACCTACATAAGCATTTTGAAAAGCTATGTCAATTTTTTTTTGAAAATTGATCATCATTTTTTTGAAATACTAATGCTTTTTTCCTTTTTTTTTTTTCAAAGATTCAACCTTTTTACCATAAAAGTAGACCAAGGTAACCAGCGGTAAGCTACAATTCAAGGATGTTAAAGGACAATGTCTGTCTTATTTTTTCATTTTCCGCAAAAAACTTTTTCTGATTTTTTTGTGTAATATGAATAAATGTATCATATTGTTAGGGCTTGGAAGGCATTCGAAGCATAGGTAGAAAAAGGGGAACAACCAACAGCTAAAGAATACCAAGCCCTAGGTGGATGTAAGACTTTATAAGTGAGTGCTATATCCTAGGTTTGGAAGGCACTGAAGGGAGATTTAATCTCATTCTATATAATTTATGTATAGGATCAAAGTTAAATTATTTGATTTTGTATTATAAAAAAAATTATTATTTATATAGATAAAATAAATTGATAAATTGATAATAAAAGCTTAATTAATTTCATTTATTCAAAACAAAAGTATACATATTATTAATATAGTAGCATTTCAAATAATAATGTATTCTTGATAATCTAAATCTAAATGATAACAAGATAATTAATATAACTAAACTCTTAAATATCCATCCTAATAGATGGTCTAGTGCTGGAGGCATGTGATGATTGCTACTGATTAGTGAGATAGATTTAAAAGTTAATATATGAAATAACATCTAAGTTTACAAAGCAAACTAATTGGTGAAATCCCTTGATAAAGCTTAAGCAATAAAAATTGGGGTGTAGATATACACAAGGGAATGTCAAGGGTTTATGGAATACATAATAACAATTTCTATATGAATATGGTCTTGTAGCTCATAGGAAGTGAAATGGAACATAAAACTAGTATATAAAGTCTATCATGCATGATGTTCATAAATGAAAAAGTAAGACATGCATCAATGGTCTAATGTTGCTTCCAATTGCTTAAATATTTTAGACATGTCAAATGAATAAATACCGAAGACATAAATACCCACATAAGTTATGAATATCAACATTATGAATAACCAAATTTCAATATATGAAATCGCTCATTTGAATTTCAACTATACTTATGATACAAAAAGTAGAGTTAGTATGCATCAATATTCTAATTTATCAATAAAATACATATACATATATATAAGTAATCATGTACATCATAATTTACTTATCATAACTAATATATAATATAATCACTTTGTGGATGTTTTGCAATCACCTTAAAATAGGAGGAACGTTATAGCCAATCTAAAACGAAAATGAGGTTATCACTAACTTGAAACAATGAAGTTGTCTTTCTGAGAGCTTGTTGACCTAGTTATCCAATCATATAATAAAAATGTTATCAATAACTATCATATTCAACATTCAAATAAACTTTTATATAATCAATCATAGAGTTATTAGTAATGTTGTAATAATATTATGCAACATGATCTTTAGAGGAACATGTATTGTATGTATCACATGAGCTGCAAATTTTTATGACAAAATATTATGTTCAATAGAAAAAATGCTCAATTAGTTTCATATGAATAAAAAAATCATATAAATAACCAACTTGTTATAACATGTTACGTGCTTCCTTATATGAGATCATGCAGCAATTTCAAGAAATGAACTTGCTATAGGTACATATAACTTTTATTATTTAATGAAAATGAATTACATATAAAAATTGATTTAACTTAAACTAAGAAATCAATGTAAGTTCCTCAAGTTGAAGCAAGCATTCTTCTAATTCTTAGATGTCACATAT
Organism: Vanilla planifolia; assembly: GCA_023846275.1. Classification (NCBI taxonomy): domain Eukaryota; kingdom Viridiplantae; phylum Streptophyta; class Magnoliopsida; order Asparagales; family Orchidaceae; genus Vanilla; species Vanilla planifolia. Next base: position 278,146 of record JAIUJO010000272.1, read on the forward strand.
TGCAAAATATACGTGTTAGGTATGAACTTCTTTTAGGTGTGCAATGCAACTTCAACTAGTGCTTATTTGTACTATTGAAACTTATGTTGTACACATTTAAGCAATATCAAATTTAATGATTCAATTTATTGTTCTAGCTTTTGTGATTTATTAAATTGATTTTAAACAAAGATACTTATTCATGATATGCTCCTTCATGCCTCGACAACAATTCTTATCATGCCTATATTAGCCATTCCTACAATTGGCTCTACATTAGTCCATTGGGCTTTTATTAGATTTTGAATATTTTTTGTTTTATTTGTGTGAATGTTGCACGTCTGCTCTAATGTTTTTCTCTATTTGAGAAGAAATAAAAGGCTAAATCACCGTGGTGTCATTATGTGCTGTATCTTGATAATAACAGAAAACTCTGTGACTTTGACAACAAGCTGGAAATGAAGGCTGGGTAATTTGACTTGGTTTTATTAAAATAAAAAAGATATATGTTAGAGAAGAATTTGGTAATCAGAGCAAACAAGTCTTATTTAATTCAAAAATATACTCATCATTACACTAATTTTGATAATAAGCACCTATAATGTGATCAATATAATGTTATTCACATACCAAATTTTAAAGATGACGAGATAAGTAATTAAGATAATATAATAAAATACCTGAATATAACAATATCAAAAGGTAGTTTATTACTAATACTCCAATGACAATTTACTAATCAAGTAATTTGGGTCTAAAAAAATATATAAACAAATGTTTAAGGTTCTAACCAATTAGTAGATGAAACTTCATGTCACAACATGTATGACAAGGTGTTCGAGAATGAATGCTCTACCATATGCAATTGAATATGATTAAAAACCAAAAGTATAGAACATTCTATCATGTATGTTATTCATGAACAATGAAAGTAAAGATGTTCTTCAACTGTTAAATGCTATTTAAAATTATTTATTTTGATTAATCATGTTAATCAACTTAATTTAATATAACATAAATGTTCAAAAAACTTATGTACATCAATATTATCCAATACATAATTGTCAAACTTGCCAATTAGACAACATCTGCAACCATACACATGATATAGATATTTGGCATCATGATCCATTATTTTCATTCAAAGAATAATATATGTATATTCATATATGGAGTCATACATCATGCCACCCAATCACAATAACTCATAGGTAATATAATTATTATCCTGGTTTGGATTAGAAGGATGTTCACCACTATACTGAAATAGAAGATCCACGACTCCTTGAACTTTTTGATTGGATTAACAAACCTTTACACAACATAAGGATACCATTAAGCATTGTGTCCCACATACAACCTAGGCCATATGATCAATGGTGAAGTTATTTTAAATGATGTAATATTACTAAGCATCATGTGCTTCATATAAATCATTAATATCGTAAATAAATAATTATAATGTCAAATGCATTGAATATGGGCAACAAGTCATATGTGAATAAAGTAAGAACATAAATAACCAATATGTCACTACATATCATTTGCTATACTTGAAGATCATACACCAATCACAAGTATACATATCACACAACAATTTACATCTAAATTTTCTTTATACTTAAGATAAATGGCTACAACAAAACAAGGCCTTATATGAATTTTTAATTTTTTTTAGAATGTATATTTTAAACATTATTTATCATGTGTCTTTGAATTAAGGAGAGTGTATACAACAAAATTCATAATTTTTCTCTCATAGGAAAAGGTTGCATATTACGAAATGCGCTATCCTAAACAGCACTATAATTTGCAAATCAATTTGAGCAAATTTTGATGTGAACTACATATATGTGACATCTAGTTAACAACATATTTACTTGGATGGATAACACAATAGCAATTTGGTACCAATTGCTAAATTAATTATTGTAGCTAAATAAATAAGAAATTTAATAAACAATCATGAAGAGATGATTGTTAATTTGTTTCAGAATTAGAGATCAATGAAGGAGCAATCATGTGACCAAGAAATTTTATGTGTAGACCTTGGATTTAGGAAAAAAGTATGGTTATTGGCAGTAAGAGGAAAATTTAATATGTAGTTGTTACAAATAAAAGAGGGTGTCCAGCCTTTACAAGAGGTGTTATAACCTTAAACATAAGAGAATGGTAGTCAATGGGGAGTAGAGAAGATGATCCAGACTATTATTAATGCAAGGGTTGGTCTAGTTTGGGGCTTGTACAACCTATTTGTTATTCATGCATATAATTTATGCATGTTTGAATAAAGCTATATGCCTATAATGTTCTTAACAATGCATGTAATTATATAATAATTGACAAAAACATAAAGATTGCGTAACTGTGGAAATCTCGTTTCATGTATTGTACATGAATTATTACATATAATATGTTATTGCTTAATGTACGATATGTCACCCCTAGGCATATGGTGTATTGAGTGTATAAGAACTAGATAGAGAATTATAAGTAATATGTCAAGGGTATAGAGGCAAAACAAAAAATTAAGTACAATGCATTAATTTTTATATGCAATAAATCCTGTTTATAAGGGCCAACTAGAGAATTGATGACAATACGTGAATTATTATGTATTATAGGTTGATTCAACATACAGTACAAGAAGAATAAGAATTGCACATAGTAGAGAGTAATTTCTGATATGGACGTACTATATGTCGAGGTGACGTATAACACTTCAACCTGATGTAAGTTTCCTGGAAGAATAAAAAATTGTCTATAAAATTTTGGGATAATTAATTGATTGTGGAGAAACAAAGTTTTAAAAGAATTATTACGAGAAGATATTTATGATTTAAATTTTATATTTTTGAGGAAATACTTTTGAGAATTAAATACATGAATAATTGAATTTTAATTTTTGGGATTTATTTTTTATATTTATGAATTGAAATTTTGTTTTGAATTTATTTTAGAATATGACTTGAAATTTTAGTAAGTGCAACATGGTGTTTGGAAATCAAAAGATATGTGAGGAAGAAGAGAACCATTCTAATAACAAAATAGCCATAATAGCACAAGGGAAAGGAGATTAATTGAAGGAAGAGTACATCAGGGATACAATTTAGGAGGGTTGTTATGCAAGCTAAAAATGAGAAGAATGCGAGAATGAACCAAGCAAATTGTGTTATAGAGCAATTCTTAAGCGTACGTTCAACACCCCTTGAAGGCACTGAAGATCCTTTCCATGTAGACGACTATTCTGATAAGATTGAAAAGTTGTTTAATAGTATGGCATGTGTGGACCGCAAGAGAGTCCTTTGGGTAGCATTAGTATTAATTAGTGTTTCTAGGCATTGGTGATAAGGTAACATAGAATCTAATTTGGGCAAGAGCACATATTAAAATATCCTAAAAAGAATTTTATCAAGCTTTTTTTGAATTTTATATCCTAGAGTTGGCTGTAGAAAATATGAGAGATGAGACTAGTCATGTATGCATTTGAATTGTTAGCTATAGAGATAGAGATGTAAATTATTTTGGAAGGGTCTATGAGAGAATTAATTGTTTATATTATTTTTCTTGATTAACTCTTGTGTGATCTTATTAGGAGTATTTTATGGCTTTTTAAGTTGGCGCAATATTTTTAACATGCATGGCATCACATATGTCACTAATTGGCGTTATATTACTAAAAAAATAGAATGGGATATTTTATTTTAGTAAATAAGTTATTATAAAAGTTAAAAAAAAGATTTGTCTTACAAATCAGACTCTTATATTAAAAGAAGAATTCATTGTATTACAAAATTGTTTTATTACATTTTGAAGTATTATTTAGTGGTAGAATCTAATAAAAGAACCAATGAAGTGTTGTATCTCACTCTTGGGTATCGTTTAGAGGTGAAAACTAATTTTAAAAGAATATCTAGCTTTTTTTGAGGATTAAACTATAACTTTTAATAGAAACGAAAGGGAAAAGTGTTGAATATTGAAAATATTGAATTAAAAGGGGGCCTGCATTATAATGAAAGTTTAAAATAAGGGTCAAAATAGTTACAAAGCAAATTTAAAAGGATTTAATGTAAAGTATGGAAACATTGCATTGATATATTATTCTCATTTTAGATAACTTACAATTGATATAATATATCTTTTTGTTGGGATCTAACATATGTCATGACCCAATCTTGTAGTTTCATATATTTTTCTTAGATATTTTTTGTCTGTTCAGTTCTTTATTTTTGGCCTAGTTTGTTTTGGCTAAAAAGATTTACAAAATGAAGACATATCACAAGAATATTGTTGGCTCATTATTTGTTCCTATTGTAATCATACAACAATTGCAAGTATATTCAAGAAACATGTTCATGAAAAGAGATTATAATGAAACATGACCTATTGATGATTTTGAGATATAATAAACATAAATAGCTTATAAAGATTTATTTAGCATCTATGAATAAACTAATGAGAGTCTTTAATAATGAGTGATATATTTATTACAAGAATATAAGGGAGCAATGAGGGTGATATTAGCTTTATAGTTTCTTACTTTTGCTTGTGTGGTTGTGTTAGAATTTTGTTGATATTAAATGCATGAGATGTCGTGACAATTGTATGTATTAATTTGATATTTGATAGAATTATTATTTTTATTTTCATTGTAAGAACTATTTAAATTAAGTGAATCATGTCTTTGTGAAAGAGATTTACCTTTCTCTCTTCTTAATCTTCAAATTCTTATACAAGTTTTTAAGGTAGGTTTCTTTGTATCATTACATTGTGGCTGTTTGTCTCGCTAGTACATATCTCTTTTAATTTTCCATACTTATACACTAGAGCCATGTTATATAAGAAAATTTTTTTTAACCTCAATTTCTACTTCTTGTTTCTACCAACGAGATGATTTGTTATTTTGGGCACACATTTTAGATTTCCTACGCACTAACTCAGTTGTATTACCAATATAACTGACAATGTTATCTTGCATATGATTTGTGTTTTACTTTATCTCTTAGAACATAAATCTAAGACTTTTATTCTTGAATAAATTTCTTTTTTTATCATTAAGTTAATATTTTCTATTCTTGGGTAATTCATTTGTTTTATCTCTTGTAATTTTTAAAGTGGACATCTTAGATCATTAATTGATGTTGGATGGTCAAACATTTCATGGTATCACCTTAAATCTTTACAATCTAAAAGTTATTTTTTCATCTTTAAGAAACAATCAATGTGTTTAAGAGACTTTTCTTTTCGAGCAACTAATGCTCCTTTTGTTTCTTAAAAAAGTACAAGCAAAAATGAAATCATATGGTAAAGTGAGCAAGAAAATAATTTTATTATCTTTACTAACTTTCCCAATCCATAACCACCAAGATATTGTTTAGACTCTTTTTCTTATTACCTATACTCTATTTAAGTCTCTCAAAATCAAAAATTTTTTCATGGATGCTCAGTGTTTATTTTTCCTAATCAATCTAAACTTTTCCTTAAAAATTTAGTCCTTTTTTAGGAGTCATCTTTGCCAATATTTATAGCTTGATTTTTTTATAATGATCTTTGAAGCTATGATCCATTCACTAATCCTCATAACATCTATTACACCTTTTAAATTTTTATTCAAAATTATGACAATTCTTTTTCTATCATGTTCCTAACCTAATTGTCAAAACTTAAATCCAAAAGTATAAAATTCTTTTGCCTTGTCTCATATCTACTTAGCTTTATGTACACATAACATTAGACTTTCATTGAATAATTATATTAAAAAATTCCATCAACTTTCAAACTAAAGTACATATTTTTAAGATTTTTTAATAAGTCTTGTGTCTTGGACTAATGTTTTTATTCAGTCATCCAAGATAACGCAGTAGCTCTTGCTCATTTAAGACAACATTCGGGTGTGTAGAGCTCATGCTCACTTGTCACTTTATTCATACAATACAACACATTCCTTCCTAGGGATGCATTAACAATAATGCAATTTTGTTTGGCCTTCATGTCATTTTTTTGGTTTTTTACATTGGTTCTAAATTGCATAACATAGCCCTTCACTTCATTTAAATAGAATATGGACTTGGAAGAAACCTATTGAACTAGTAGACAGTTTTAGAAGATGCAATTCTATGGTTTGATTGCCTGATCTATTGAACTGACAGGTTGCAAAGTGTGGTAGAGTAATTCTTAGGCTGGTGTGTATTTTATCCATGAAATTAAGGTTCAATGTTGTTGGACAATCTAGTACACCTTTGTTACATGCCAATCCATGTCCAAAAATGTGACTAGTCAATTTAAAAGCATTTTTAAAGTAGATAGCAAACAATTAGATTTATATGGCATTTTAAACAAGGAAAGCAAACATGGGCCATCCATAAAATGAACTAAGCATGCTGCACTAGAATCCATATCATGTAGTGTAGTGATCACATGAGATCTCAGGAAATTCAAGAAAACATCAGTGAATGGTAACTATGACCAGAAAGTTTCATAGAAGGAAGTCCATACTTCAGAGCATGAATTTACCACATGTAAGAAGTTCCAAAAATAATGGAGATGATCTTTTCTATAAAAATATAGATCAAAGAAAGAAAGCAGCAAAAATGGAATAGCAACCTGAAGGAAAACCATGCATAATGAATGAGAGAAAGAAAAATAGAAATATAATGTCGAAGACACTGAACTTCACAAATCCTTGATATGCATTCAAAACTTAAAAAAATCTTGGATTCACTACTTGAGATCTTATTTGTAGCTCTGAAGAGTTCTATCCACAATTTTGTAGACTTGGTTGCCTTGTTCATTGTCTAACTTTTTTCTTCAAGCTTCTAGTTCACCTCCTTTAGTTTGCTACATTTAATCATTTAAAGTGTATCAGTTTCGAAATAATATTATGTGGTTTGAATTCAGGAAATTGGACATAATCTCAACAAGCATATATACGTGTTTACTAGTTTATTAAATTCTTTGTCGTGGTCCATATTAATTGTATGTATTTGGTATGCTAACATTGGAAAAATGTGATAAATTATTTATGTTAATTATAGAGGAGTATATGTGACATTTGTTCTTGGAAATGTTAATGTTGGGTGTATAGTTAAAGAAAATCATAAACAACTACTATATGGAAGAATCAAATTATTTTATATTGTAGGTTTTCTTTCGAGATTATAAAATCAAAGTGGCATTTAGAAATAATATTTGATGAAACCAATTACTTCGATTAGGAATGCAGTCAAGCTTTTAAAATAGAACCTTGGGAAAGTTATTTGGATGGCTTAGAGAAAGAATGAAGTATACTACATTATGATGTTAAGGTCATATCTTAAGGTCACTAGGTCAAACAATGTTTGATCTTTATTCCACATGGATTAGCCAACTTTTCTTCTTTGTTGTAGTTTTATTACATATATGTTTTGCTTTTGAGCGCTCATATTTTTCAAGGCACAACAAAAAATTTGAGGAAATATGCTCTAAGTTGCTGGTAGTTCTTGAATATATACATAGGTTAAACTAATAAAATAATACCACATATATGTTTTATCATAAGAGGATCTCCCAGTCAATAGGAAATCATACTGCTTTCTGTTCATGAGTTATTCAGAATTATTCAAGAGGTGGTTTACCTTTACAACTATAAATCCTTCTGGCATTTTTTATGAATATTTTTTCAAAATTTATTGTCATTATCTTTTATATTTTTTAGTGTGTTTCTTTTACAGGATTATTTTTTATCTTAATTTTTGGCTTTTATTACACTTGCCTATTTGAACTAATAAAATAGTTTAACATCCATGTCCTTATTTACTGCATAGAAGTCCCTGACTATTAAAAATGCTTTTCATCACCAAACATTGTTTAACTTGTAATTATTAGCATAACGTTTCATCTTTGAAAGAAATCAAAGTTTATGTAAAAATTAGTTTAATCGTGTATTATCTGATAGCTATTTAGCCTTATTTTTTTGTTATTTAGAAAGTGGATAGAGAGTTCGTTATTCGAGTGTCTTATACAATGAGGAGATTAATGACTTGTTGGTTCCTTGGCATCGAAAGGTTCAAACTAACGAATCACTTGAGGTATATTTCTCGTTTGTTCAATATGGTTCTATGTTTAATCATTATGAACTTTATTTATTTCTTTTTGAATTATAAGTTCTACCTTATTTATGAAGAGAGGCATATATATTGCTGGTTTGAAAGAGTTAATTGTTATCTCCCCTCGACAAGTTATTCAACTCATGGAATTTGGTGAATGTATGGCCAAAACATCATTTCCTCGATAGAGTTATATCGTAGTAGCATTGCAACTTAAGGGCATGATTTCTTTCATTTTACATTTCAACATTGGGGAGACAAACATAAACCTTTATAGTAGCCACTGCTGTACAATGTTTCGCATGGCATGTATATTTGTTTGTTATCGTGCTTTCTCTAGAACATTTTTTAAGCATCTCAACTAATTTAATTTAATTCCAGATTGTTGAAATTAGGAAGAGAACTATAGAAGGCAATTCAATTAATTGTTTTGATGCTGTTCGTGTATATATTCTGGTATGTTGTTTTGGTAGCAAAATAATCATGCTTTTGTTTTGTTTGCTTGTCGTCTCTTATGCTACTTTTTGGAATAGTTCTTTATGGTCTGCATAAATTTTTCTTTTTCTTTTCGATAGAATTTGGTGGATCTTTTTGGATCAGAACATGCCATTAAAATCGGTGTAGAAGGTGTGCGCTTGAGAGAAGGCTCATATGAAAATATGTGCTTGATGACCCTTGGTACCATAATTAAGAAACTCAACATTGGTGTTGAAAGCAAACGGTATGTTGCATCATTACATTTTTGCTTGTCAATTATATAGCTTGCGTGTTGTTTTTCATGGAAGACTGTAATATAGTGCTCATGTACCATTTTGGGACAGCAAGTTAACTCGCATATTGCAGCCTTCTTTTGGTGCAAATGCAAATACTAATATGATTTGTAGCTTCACCCTCACACAGGTTCCTTGTTCAATTTATTTGATTTAAATTAACGAAGTAATTTACTACATGAATTCCCATGCAGCACGTGCAATTGACCTGACAATAGTTAAAATATAAAGCTGTGGGCTATTAAGGTCATCAAAGATGCCTAACACAGTAGATGTAAATTAAAATTAATTAGGACTATATAAGCTTCGGCTAAACGTATTGTGATAGTTATGCCACTGACTTGTGTAGCCTTAAATCATTTTAAGATATCCATATCTAGATCAATATGTTCAGGGGACAAAAATAGTTACACATATACAATGAACTCATGTTGAATTTAATGAAGTACTTGATTTGTCTCTAAGGTATTTTCATCTTGAGCCCTTATTAGCAAACTTTTTTTTAGAATAGCAATAGTGTATGTGAAAGTGTGAAAATGACAAGAAGCAAATGGAACTAGGTGAAAGGAGAGGAGGATTTTTTTCATAAAAAGATTGAATTCTCTAAGAATGAATTCAAGTGGTTTTGAATTCATGAACTTTTGATTCTTAGAATTCCCTAAACTTTTCAAGTTTTTACTTTTTAAAAGCACTAATTTATTTCATACATCCTCATCATCCCTTTTTACAAAAATTTGGGCATAACTTTTAATTATAAAACCCAAAGATGGGATTTTGATAAAAAAAATTTAAAGTTCTACACCTATTCTACTCTATCTACTCATGTGCACTCCACACCCTACATCTATACACCTATGTCAGTGGGCTATCCAGGAGAGTGGTTACTATTCTTGCTTGCAAAACATCTATACAGTTGGTCATTACATGTGTGCCCGTCCCATGCAAGTGCACTTGCCTGGTGTGTTGTGCCCTTTTCCATGTGCTCATGCACCTTCACATGCAGCCCTTGGCAAGTGCTCTACAATTGGTCTTGTTGCTTCATGCTGTTTTGTTGATTTTCATTGTTTCATCACTGCCTTGATTATTTTCATCAATTTTGGATTGAATGAGTTTGCAAGTGATCTCCAAATTAGTACCTTGAATATTTTGAAATTAGTTGGAGCTTCCAAATCCTTTTGATTGTCTACTTTTGGATTTTGTTCATGCTTCATGGTTGTTGGAAATTGATAGTAAATTACTTTGAAGCTATGACTTTATTTGTTCAATGGTAAGCACTTTATGAAGTACCATTTCTTTAGTTGCATAGTTCCTACATTCTTGACAAATTATTTATACTACTTTTGATAATAACAAAGACATTATTGAGGTACTAGTTATGAACTTCATAATGATCTTTCTCCATTTTAAAAATTATTTTTAAGATAATTGTTGCTTCCCAAATATCGATACAACTAAAAATGAGTTCTCTCTATCGTAGTGTCTTGGAGTACATACCTCCCCCTTGCTTATGATTGTCAGTGTTTGTACCTCATCCTACTTAAATAATTGTTAGTGTTATATGGTCTTGCTTTGTAATCTATGTCCACTTGTTGACATTATACTTGCACACCAATCCATCCTTTTGTGTTGCACCATTTTTCATGCCTTTTTGTTCTTTCGCTCTATGCTTCCTTTCTTTCTTCTCATCATCTTTATCTTTTGATGTCTCTATCATCTTCAAAATGCCTCCTCGGTGTTCAAGCACCCTTTTTTCTTCATCACTAGCTACAATTGTTCGATCTAGTTGATCCTTGCCCTCGTTAAACATCCTTTGATTTGCTAGGTACTATACCATGCATCATTTCTTTGCCACTTCAAACCTTATCTCATTGTCTTGGTATTCCTCTGTCCTCTATGCAATGCTCTTTCCCCCTGTCTAGATTCCCATTAACAACTTCATCTCAGAATGAAGGCTAGAACTCACCTTTCTAAATCAATGAATTAGGCGCAAGTTGTGCCCACTCTCTTTTCCCACAAACATGGCACTAGAATCCTCTTATGTTGCCCTTCATGTTGTAATCACTTCAACTACCTCCCCTCTTATACATACAACACTCATGTTTGCCCTACCCCTCCCAACCTATCCCTTAACAAATTATTACATGAAACTTTATTCCAATGCAATCTACAATTGTCCAAAAGTCTTAATTCATTTTCCTAGCAAACTTTGTATAGCAACTTAACCTTAACTATGCAAGAATGTTGGTGTTGACATCTTCTTAAAGTTGGCATTGGAATATGAGGCGAATGGTTTAGTTCCCTTGTTAGGTATTGTACTAAAACACTAGTACTTAGCATACATGCATCTTGTTGAGGCCATGGCATGGAAAGGTAGAGCAGAACACCATTGATATATAGGGAATGGATTCTCCTAACTTCATCAAATTGGTGGTGATTGTACTCGACATGACTCCATGTGATTGGCCACATGCAACATCTTGATGTTGATACCATTAATTATGTTGAGGGATCATCAAACCTGATTTTGTCATATGGTGATACCCATTAGTTACAAGATTTCTCCTCTGAAGTTGATTGTGACTCAATCTAACATAGTTAAGCCCATCGTCCCTTAACAAGTGGTGGTTCCTCTTCCCTTCATTTGCTCGAGAATTATTGATTCTCCTCTCTAGCCCAATGATTAAACCCTCAAACATTTTGTTTGAATGTAAGATGTTGGCAAGATAGCATCCAGATCTGTCAATATAGAGATCAACTTAAGTCCTTTAAATATACGATTATGGCTTTACATGGGATCAAACTTGATGATGTTGAATTCTACAAAATTTTTCATAATTTAAGGCCATTTCATAACAACCTTCATAATTTAAGGCCATTTCATAATAAAGGTTGTTATCATAATTATAACTATTACTTAGGTGGTTGGATATTGGGCCCCTTGCTCAAGGTTTTTTTATTACTTATGCTTACAATGACCTTGACTTTAAGATAACCTCTTGGTATGAATTTAGAGGCTTTACACCCTTTAATTAGAGCTAATGGGAAGGAAGAAAATGAGAAATATTGTAATACCTCTTATAAATATTATGGTGGATGATGTTCCTTACTTGGGCCCACCTTTATTTAGTTCAACAATTATTTAAGGAATCCAATCCATTCTAAACTTTCTTTGGCTCTATCCAATGAGGATTGATGATGGTCTTCCAAAATTCCTTTGTGTGGTTCTCCTTAAACCCCTTCTCTGATTACTTAACTTGCATCATTTCTTATATGTTTAAATGAAAGGGGAATCTTCTTAAAGTTCAAGAATTTTTGAACAAACTATTGAAATTTAAACATATTATGGTGTACCAAGGGATTTTATCTTATGAGATGGCCCTTAAAATTACATATGCAAGCTCAAGTGGATCAAATTATTTTGCATGTTCTGAAAGGGGTTTAGATCCCCTAAAGAAAAGACTGATTTTTACTTTTCGACAAGAGCATCTTCTCCTTGCATGATAAGGAAAGACAATGTGAACTTGATATCCTTAGCTATAAGAAGTTTATTTCTTGTGGATTGCTCAACATGCAAAGTTTTTTTTGTTGCATGTTGAAGAAAACAACTTAAACTTATTTTATGGTGGTTAAGATGTAGGAAGGAATCTAATTCTCTTGGAAAGACTATTTTTATTGGTTTCTTGATGATTGAATACAAACCTTTGTTGTTGACATCCTCATAGAATACTTCAGGATCTAATTTACCCTTCATGCTCAATTGGGTTGATGAACTCTAATCAATAGGCTTTCGAAACATTTATCTTCGTGGGATTCTTGAAACTATCAGTCATTTTTTTAATTTGAAGCAATCTGATTAGTTGGGTTCATTGTTGAGTACTTCTTGGATTTTTTGGATATCATTTGGAGGAATTTTGTTATGGTTTTCACTTAGGCCTTTGTTACAACATGGTTTGAATCAACATTTGTGCTATAGATATCATGCTTATTGCAAAGGGCAATTATTTCCCAATCAATCTTAGATGATAAACCAATCTCTATTTTGTGTAAGTAGTTTTTATCGAAGGTAATTCCTTCATGACAACATGAAGTTGGTTATAAAACTTGCTTAGAAAGTTAGTGCCAAATAACCTAAAATGGTCTTTTCATAAATCTTGAAATATCCAAGGCTTTTGGCTCAATTAACTAGAACAACTTTTTTTTACTAAAGACTGGAAATTTTAAGTTTTTCTCCAAGCTTCTTCCTTAGATGAAGATGTGCATCTCTAATATATGTTTCTTTTTTTGTGTTATTTAGTAAGTCTAGAGGGCTTTGTCATTGTTGTCTTATTTCTATCTTTGTCTTTGGTATCATTATGTATGCCTTCTCATGTGCTGTTGATGTACTCATAATGCGCTCTTGATGACACATTTACGGAGAAGAGATTTGTCCCACATAGAAGTAAAAAACTTACATCAGTTGTCTTGTCTTTATGTCTTTATTGATGAACACATTTTTGTTGGGAAAAAGGATTTGTGAATGCTATTGTGAGGTACAATATCTAATATCATACTACACAACCCATGCCAAATATATTGGTTGGACACTGTATCGTGCATTTGATTTCTATTAAGTAATCAGAGAGTTGATTATATAGGTCAAGTTCAACCCTCGTATTTGTATGATAATAAAAAATCTCTGATAACTAATTATATTAGTCCAATTCACCTTTCACAGTTGTACCATCCATAACATATATGCATAACACCATAATGTTGATTGTAATAAGCCAATAATAGCATCATACGAGTATAAAGCATGATAAACATAGCAATGCATTAGTGTATTAGCTCTATATATATGTTGTTCGAAAATAATCCATAGTCATATATTTATACGGTTGGATGAGCAATTGGACATGATGATCTCTTGATTAAGTGGTACATAGCTTATTGTATTCTTTGATTTTCATTTTGCATTAGTACGATCGTTAACATCTACTCATGTGTCATATTGGTATGATCATCTTGTTGTACTAATATGATAACCTTAAATTATCAAATTGACTTGAGCTCTCAAAATTTTCAAATGCAATGGATTTTTTGGTAAACTATTGTACTATATGTTCATTTGATCAGACCAATGAAATTTTTATCATGTTCCCTTTTCACACTTAGGCCAAAAAGCTTCCCAACACCAGCTACTAGGGTGATACTTGTAGGATCTAAACAATTGTCTCATACGATCGTTACAATAAAAATTGTAATGATCTTTAGCAATTTCAACTTCTCAGGGAACTCATATGCATCCCTTTCTTAATATTCAAATTAATTAATACATGTTTTAAGAAAAGAGTGTGGGCCAAAACTTTAACTTTCTATGTTATATCTAAAAAAAAAATTGGAAAATCCCTTTCTTTCATGTAGTCTCCCTTTTTCTTTTTTCAATCCTTTTTTTTGAAATGGAAATATTTTTTTGTTTCCTTACTCCTCTTCAACTCTTCTATTTCTCTCTTTGTGCCTTCTTTCTCTTTCTTCTCTGCCAAAATTTTCCAAACATATGAACTAACTCTTTGGCATTGGAGAAGTTAAGAGGACTAAAATGATTTCTTTTTATTAATATTTTATTTGTAAGTTCACAAAAGATTCAATTCACCTCTTAAAACTACAAACCACATATTAGTAGATTCCTTATAATAATACCTTCGCAACTATATACTCAAATATGAATTATGACACATGTCTTTTGGCACTTCTTTTGAGATGCTCACAATTAAATATATGTTTGAATTCTAGATTTACATTGCTTACATTTCATATATTTTTGAGAGAATATAGGAGTTTAATTAGACAAGCTGTCACTAGGAAAATACTTGAAAGAGATCCAAACCAGAGCTCACAAGTGTTTAGATTTAAGTTGAAAATCTTAATGCCATTTAATGACTCATATTTGGAGCTACACAATAGTTTTCATTCTATGCAATTAGTAGCGAAACTAATCCTCTTTCAACTAGAATCGAATAAGAATGTGTTGGAGATCTGGAAACCCCATTGAGAACAGTGCATTAAACTTAATTTTCTTGAATTCCGATCGTACTGTTTATATGCTTGAAAGGAGCAACTTTCTTCTTTATCTCATCTCCTTCAAACACAACATCAGGTTCCTCTTCATACAAAGATGCTGGTTTTATTTTGACCAAAGAAGCAGTCTCTGCCTCCTCTAGCACCTCGATTGAGGAGCCATTTGGAGAAGGAAACCCTCCTTAACTCATCATGGGAGCACCTTCTCAAGGTCAAGCGGCCTAAGAACATATTACTAAAAAACCAGCACTAAAAGATGAGGGAAATACTTGTCATAATACAAGCTTTTGCAATCCAGAACACTACTGAATGTTCCAATGTCGTCGAAGTTGCACTGTCAAAGTCACAAAGTTGTTCTGTCAAAGTTTCCAAGGGATTCGTTTAATTTTGTCTTATGTGTGGAAAAATGTGTTTTCAAAATAGTCAAAAAGCATACGGTTCATCAATATACAAAGTACTTTTTTAATTATTTTGTTATTAAATTATCTTTTGCTTTATGAAAATACTTGCAAAAATATATAGACAATAGAGTTTTTTATGACTATTTGTAAAGGTTAGTTTTGGAATAGAAAAAGTGTTTACACAAACTAAGTAGAGGGAGATAGCTGCTATTTTTTTAAACTAGTTGATAAAAGAAAAACAAACTTTGCTATTATGGATTTTGTAGGTTCTATAGAACTTGTAAATATCAGATTACTTCTACTTCTTAAGGGTAATATTGACCTGAAGCCCTTTTTTTTAGGTTTTAGATGAAGACAGAAATGCTTCCTGCTATTAACAAACAAATCACTTAGCAACCTACACAGTTTAACGTATATCACTATAAGGTTTTTCATAATTTATCTCACATTCTTAATCCATTGAACAGTTAATGTGGTATGCTTTACAATGACCTATTGCAACCATGCTATTCTTTCAAATCTGACTAGTTACGTAGGGTCTTCAGTGTAGCAGTGGGGCATATTGTGTTTGGCCTGAATTTTTTCTATTGGCTTGTCCTCATCTTAATGTCATGCTATTTCCAAGAGATCTTTTAGTTGTTTAGATGAAATATTTGTCAAAAATTAATTGATTAATGTAGGTTATTTATCATATTTTTTATTATGGTAGATCCTTGCAAATGAGACAAAAAGCAGTCTCTTGTTTGCAAGCAGGGCTCTTTAAGTAAAACAATTGTGCCTGTGTGAATGAGGTGTACATCATCTACAAGTTATTCATCCTATAAAACAACTTTCAATTAAGCAGGCTATAATTTTTTTGTTTATTTCTTTTTATTTTCTTTAATTGACTACTTTTAGATATTTACATACCATTTTAACTTTTGAAACTATTCTTTCTTTCAGCAAAAAGATTGTGATTGATGCTACACTCTTGAAGCAACAAAAAAGGGAAATAGAGGAGCTTTGGGCAAAGTTGCTGGTGCTTGTTTTTTACTCTAAGGACTTCTATCCTCTTTTTTTACCCAGCCACCAAAAGAGTGATCATTTTATGAATATATGTTGTAGAGCTCTCGCTCTAAAATTCTTGAAGAAGAAATTCTTAATCTACATAATAATTTATTACAGGCCTGGTGTACGGCTCTACAGTTAGTTTTTCAATTTGACATTTAATTTGCTGAGACGCTGTGCTAGAAAAGGAGAATTTAGCTTTGGAGTTGGAGGAGGAAAAGAAAGCAAAAGCTTACCGAGAGACAAGGTTATTAGAATAAGAAAGGAAGATTGAGAATCTTAGCTCACTGATATTATGTTTTGAAAGGGATGAAAAAAATTATTCATTTAAGGTTTGTGCTTTTCTCCTTTGGTTGATTGGCAATGTAATTCTTTTATTTTTCACTATTTATGTAATGGTTAGATAGACCTTTTGTTGCTAGTTGATAATTACCTTTTATTTGTATACTTTCTTATGGTTAGCCTACAAAAACCTTTTGGGGTAGAGCATCTAATTTTCCCCAATCGTTAATTTTGTCTTTTGGTGTCCAATCGAGGCTAAAGGAAGTCATAGTATATTATATGTTTTTGAATAGAGATAATGGTTTTTATTAGGTTATTTGCATGGCTTATTGATTGCCTTTCTGAATATTCCTAAAATTTACGTTTTACGTTTACCTCTCTAAACCTTATAAATACTTGTATTTTATTCTTTATGGTATATGGAACATCTCGTGATTAAATTAACTGGTCATTAACATCTTTGAGACTGAATGGGATGGCAATGGATTGGCTTTAATCTATTAGATTAGGAGTTGTGCTGGAGAGATCTGGTAGTATCCATTTCACATGTGTAACACAAAATGTTTTGGAGTTCTTCGTGGTGATGGCCATAACTAGATTGGCCTTTTAGGTACAAGACTGCTGTTATTATGGATTCCTAACATGACCTGCAAAGAGGAATTTTATGAAGTCAGGCAAAGAAGTGGCTTGTACTTCATTTTCTAGAGTTGTGCTATGTTTAATGTTTTTGCCTCTTAAAAAGGTTGGCAAAATTCCAAAGAGTTGTAGTTCATTTGGAATTGACCATGTTTTCCTAATAAGAGGTCTAAAATGCAATGTGCACATAGCCTTTATTTTTCTTCAAAACAAATTCCTTCAAAATTTTTTATGATTATAAAACGATTGTTTACCATGGAGTTGTAGAATATTTGTTAGTAAAGAATTTCATAAAGTAAAGTAGAAGGAAAGTTTTTCCAAAATGAAACCTTAATCATTTTGTTGTTGGCTTTGTTCAACAGGCATCTTAGGATTGCTTGAGTCCATCTTTAATAGTTTTGAAACTATTTATGGCCCTTATTAGCTTTGTTTGGCTTGTATTCCTCCACATCAATCCCACTCTTTAGCTATGAGAATATTACATAGTTAACATTTTTTATCTAAAACAATTGTGAAGGGTCACCTTTTTTCCTTGCAATTATTTGAGTTCTTTGCATTGTAAGTGATTGTTGTATTGATGATTTTGTATATACATTTCTATTTCCATTTATTTATTTATCTTTTTTATTAATCCTCTAATCATGTGATATTTTTGTTTGTTATTTACAATTTCTAAGCTTATCATGCACCTATAAGAACTTGGCTTCATATTTTAACATTTTGTTATTTCCTCTTATTTATCTTGCATTGTTATATTCTATCTTTAAAGATATATTGTTATTATTATTATTATTATTATTATTATTATTAATGTTTTTTTGGTTACAGGTAAGGAGGTGGGGTGACCTGTTGCCTTGGTGTCCTGGGCTTTTTTAAAATAAAATGACTGATGAGGTAATGCTTGTTGATGCATCCATTACAATTATTTTAGCCTTCATTTATGTTGTCTTCTTTATGATTTATTTATTCTACATTATAATATTTCTAATGGTTTGCAATAAATTTTATTAAATTCTATTAATTCTTTGACATCCTTTTATTTCCCCATCTTTACATGCCTTGCATTTGTCATATAAGAACACGAGAATATAAGAGGGATTTCTTTGGATATCAATTTTTGCTTCCATGTAAAGTATGATATGTTTATTTGAAACAACTAATCCATTGTAACTAATTGGGTTCTTTATTTTCATGAACTTGATAAGTAAAGTGTATGCTGAGTTGATCTTAGGTCACTTTTAATTTGGCATGAGGTGCAATATCTTGAAATAATATGACGAAAAAAACACACATTAACTTCAAGAGACATTTAGTTAAGAATTATTTAGATTGTATTGACATTTAAATCATAGTGTTAAATAGATGTTAATGTTGCCTAAAATTTATAAATATTTTTTTATTGTTTAGCTGAATGTGATCTAAGTAATGTACTATTCCTATTATTAATATGAAGTTGTTCGTCATTTAGATGTTGCTTATATTTGTAAAATACAATTACAATTTTAAATAATATTATTTAAATATGTAATCAAATAATACACATAATATATTTAAGTAATATTATAGTGTATGCCATTATAGTTTAACAAAATGCCTTTTTGATATTTTATTTTGTCATTAGCTCTCAGCAATGTCATCTCAACTTTGCTTCTTGCATGTCATGTAGCTTTATTCTTTAGTAATGATCTACTGTGCATATTTCTTCTAATTTCCACTTTATGAGTTACTAATGTATATGCTTTATTTCAACACTTATATTGATTGGTTTAGTCCTCATTATGCATTTATTTAGTGAAATCAATATGTAACAAGTCGTTATCTTTGTCTAATGATTGTGAAGCCAACATCAAGCTTAAGAAAGGTCCTCTTTTTCCAGTTGCTTCTTATTTATAGAGAAAATAAAGATCATTAGAGGATACACTCTCAAGAGTATTCTGTCATTAAGGGCATTCTTGTATTTTTCTAATTATCCTTCTCAAGAATAGGGGCCACCGTTTTCATCTTTTCTCGATAATGTTTCTCTTATTTTCTTGTGAACTTGAGGCCGTCGCCTTGGGTGTGTTTATTGAGATACTTGTATTTGTTTAATGGCCATTTTAGAAATCTTATACATTTTAAGGGAGTTCACACTATTTATTAGATTAGAATAGCCAAATTATCCATCTAATTCAATTTAAACACATCAATGTTTAGAAACAACTAATCATGTTATAGCCATTTGTGATCTTTATTTTATATTTTTAGTATTTTAATTGTAAACGAAGATCTAAACAAAATTAAATTTACTTAGCTAGTACTAATAATCTTGTGAGAATTTATCCAAGTCATTATTAATTTAAATTTATTTAAGATAGACATTGATTGAGTAGGACTTGGGATTAATTATAGACCTTAACTCATTTAACACCATTAGCTAGTCCCTTGTGATGGTTTAGGCCTCTGGAACCATATGTTTCGACTTAGATGATGTTTTTTTACCTTTGTTGAATTGTGGGATAGTTTTTCCTTATTCTAAGATTTTTTGTTAAAAAAAATCCTTCATCTATTATCTTTTTGGATTAATTCTTATGTTCAGTTTGACCAATTTTCCTTTGCCTTAGGTGTAGTTAAATCTTTGTTAAGTTTTCACTAGCATCAAAGAAATTCTAAAAGACTACTTGAATATCCTTCTAGAAGTATCTATAAAAATAATATAACGATTGAAGGGCACTAGGACAATATTCACTTTTCTTAAACCAAGAATTTTTCAACCTTAATTGTGAAGAAATTGGTGTTGTTTAAACCCTACATTTAGAATTGGCTATTACAACTCTTATGACAACATATGGAGTTCTTTTTGCCCATCCTCATAATGATTGTAGATTATCATTGAGCATTGCAAGCTAATGTTCCACACGTTCACCATTTCTCCATTAACAATACCTTAAGAGAAATCCATCTTCCAATAAAGCCATTAACAGCCTTCTATATCATAGGTAATTTGTATTCTTATTCAATCAGGGTTAGTCCCTATCTCTTTTATGCCTGAACATCTAGTTATTACCTAATAGATCTATTAGTTTTTTCTTTATTCATCTTTAAGCATTGATGAAAGTATGACTCTAATTCCATCATTTTATGACCTTGCCTTAGTGTCAAGGTACTAACTAGTTTGGTCTCTATAAAGGTTTTGCTCATTTAAGGTTTATATTTGTAGACCAAAAATTTCTTTTGTGTGGCTATTGATCTTTTTATTCCTCCATTTAGAAGTCTAGTAGGAGTTTTTCCCAACTGATTCCACTTTTAAATCTTATGGTCACTCCCTATTGTCATTGGTCTCAATTGTCATGCATATTAAAATAATTTTGAGAAATTGCATCAAAAGTAGTAATGTTTTCTTAGAATTGTGATACTAACACAGTTATAGTGATTTTTTTGCTACTCTTCCATATTTTATTTTTTTATTCTTTAGTTTTCTAACCATTACAATTTTTTGTAAGATTTGTTGGTTAATTGCTACAAGGAAAACTTTCCCTTTTCCATTCATAAAAGGTTGGATGTTATAGATACTGACTATTTCTTCGTCAATTTCTTCCATGTTGGAGCAAGGTGGTTTAAAAGATTTCATTGTCAACTCAATCATGATTTCTTGATGCTTAAGAAACATCCTTTCTTTAAATGACAAATTGCATGTAGGCTTTTGAGATTTGTCCAAATTTTCAAGTTTTTTAGGATTTAAAATTAGCCACCAAGCTCATAAATAATTTAAAAGTTATAATTATTTCTTGACTCTTTTTTTCCCACTAAATATCATTCAAATATTCTAATATAAGCCTTAGATGTTTGTATAATTGTTAAGTAGATCTTAATAGGAAAGTGTAGTTTAAGAATAAAAAATTAGACTGGTTATCTTCTTGCTAGTTAAGCAAAACTTGTAAACCAATATGCTAAAAAACATTTGGTTTTAAGTTATAAGTCTTTAATATAATTTTTCAGCCTACCTCTTCTCTATTCAAATTATATTTTTCTTATGTCTTGTTTGGTTTGTCTTCTTTTCTATTCATATGAAAAACTTTTAATAGCACATCTTCTAAAATGTTAAATATTTCCAAACAATCAAAACCTATTTTCTCTAAGCATATTCTCAATTACTAAAACACCAGCCAACATTCTCTTAAATGTACTTAATTGTACTCATATTTTAAAGTGTAATCACTCATTCTTTATAGTATTTATTCTATTCATGATAAATTTAATTGCCTTACATTGTGACCATATAACATTTCTTGTAGCAATCATATAGGCATACCTTAAATCTTAAATAAGTCATTTTTTCTGACAAGGCAACTTATTAATTGTGGTAGTTATTCATCAAGCTATAAGCATTTTAAACATAATAGATGGTATTAGTATAATGTCTATGTTGATGATTTTGGCAAACATTTTCCTTCATAAAACTATGGATTTGTTAGCTTATGCATTGTGAAGCTGGGTAAAAAATATGCTAAAATCCCAATGCATGTTGCAAAATACTTTTAAAAGTTGGTGTTGGGGCCAATGTTATCTATGTTGTAGTAAACAAAATGGACATATTTTTCTTTTTTTCTCATGTCATTCAAAAATGTTATGGAAAGGTCTAATCTTTAAGATAATACACTCAAATATGTTACAAGGATACTTTTTCAACTACATTTCATAAAAAAAAATCAAAATTTCATTTAAAAGACACTTTTTTGTTCCTTTCTTAAATGGCAATAACCACAACAAACAAACCCAATAGCCTTTTGACAAGCTTTCTAGAATGTGTCCCTACTAGAGTTACCTTCTAAGTTAAATGAGGGAACTGAAAGTGCAGAACCAATTAGAGAGAAGCCAGAATTTGCTTTTCACTTCCATTTAGCTGTCCTATGCAGGAAATTTGTGCATTTAATGGGGATAGGCTACCTTTGGGAGCCTGTTTACCTGAGATTGTTGATGGCACTGATAAGGCCGAGGGTTTTTTTCTTTTGGATGAGCATGCTTTGTTGAATGTTACATGTTGAAAGAAAACTCATCAAAATAGAGAGCATAAATTCAATATGTATTCTACCTATCCCAACACAAACAACCTCTCTCTGCTTTCTCTCTTTTAGATGTCTAAAAGTTTTACAAATAATGGTTTCTTATTACTTTTTGGGATGAGGAGCATTCTTCATCAAAGCTGCTCGAATTTTGTGGAATTTCCTTAAATAGAGTGATAGCAAGCTATCTGTCTTTCTATTTCCTCCCTTGTAATCTATTTCATATACCCTATTGTGAACAAATAGTACGGTGTCTCTTTCTTGATGATTTTTAAGGATATGAACATCAAATTTCACCAAAATAACTATATGGAATAAGAATCAATTCATATAAACAAAATTACTGCTTCATCAACATGTCATTTGAACTAATTTAGTCTAATATGTTCTAAGAATATAGATCCAATAATTGAATTAAGAATTCCTTTTTTGAAGTTTGAAGTACATTTTAATTATTTGAAAGCTAAATATTAATGTTTGTGATAGGTTATGACTACAAATGTAGTGATGTCAGATCTACGTGATATCTCCTAAGCATAATTTGTCTTGTAGTCACTAGGAATCTTCGATAAACTTAATGTAAATAACATTGATAATGATAGTTTATCTTGTACTTATTACATAAACATTAGAAACTATTATGTGCAAATGCAAATTGATTACAAAAGCCATACATATAAATAAGAAAAATGACAAAAAACAACAAAATATGATCTTAAACTATCAAACAATTGACATTAAAGGCATCAAACATCTTTAACTTACTCCAATGGTTACAATGGAGAAGTGAAGTAGTGGTTGGCAACAACAAGCCAAGAAAAGACAAATGGCTTATGTGCAGAACTTGCTTAGCATCCTGTTTTATTCTTAAATCTCTCTATATATGTCTAGATGTATGACTTCTTATCATTTTTTTCATTCTTAATCCCCAACCACATATCTTTGTTTTTAAATAATATTCTAATTTCTCTTTCAGCTTTAAAATAGTGCACTGCTAAATTGCAGTACAACTTAGCCACAAGTTTATATTCCGATGGTGTTGGTTGCTACACAAATGAAGTTTTTTATTCTAAATACCTTTCAACAAAACCGTCATTGCATAATGATGATACTTTAGCAAGAACTTCATTTCGTTTGGATTGTTTACTTTGTTCTAGACTTTATTTTCTTACAAGAGAATATTTTTTTGGCGATGCTAATTACATCATTTCATTAAATTTTTTTGAATTCAAAATTTTAAAAAAAATTTTCTTAGCTGTATGATGTGTAAAATAATTGAACTCAATTAATGTTTTTTGAATTATTTTCTATGTGCTATTATTAACTCCCTTGTATTTTGTGGTTCTCTTTTATCTACAACAAGAAGTCAGGAATGCTTAAGAAGTTGCAAGACAGTCTATGATGAACTGGTTTTCTATCTTCTCCACAAGAATTTTCAGATGCATTGTTTACTTTGCTTTTGCTAGGGAAATGATCTTTCTTTTTTATTGTTTCGTATTTATATTGGAACTTTCAAATCTTCATTTTGGAAAAAAATTTATGCTGGATATTCTGATCTGCTTGGCTTTTAGAGCCCCTTTTGTGGTTCTCTATAGAGTAAAATAAAGGAAAAAAATAACAATTTATTTGTCATAGTTTTAGGAGTTAGTGACTCAACCCAAAAGCTTTTTAATAAAGTTGGAGAAATTGCTTTGCACTTTGGCCTTTTAAAAGATTCATTTGAAAATCTTTTAGACAACCCAAAGACATCATGCAACTTTTCTCCTTCGTTTCTAAAATAATACTGGTAATTCTTGCATCTTTTTATGCTTATTTGTGATATGTGTAATATGTATGGCATATATAATTGTTCTCTTTGGTGCTTTATCGAATTTTTCCACCCTTGAAATGATGAATTTTGGCATGTATTTTCAAGAAAAGGTTGGTTTTTGTTGAATCAAAGTCATCATTGCAATTATTGTCCTATTCATGATTGTTTTCAAGAAACAAATATGTTAAAAGTAAAGTACCTTGTTAGGCAATCTTTAAAGAGAAGTTGTATAGTAGATAAGGAAGCTAATGAATATATTTTTCTTACTCAAAAACTAGGTCATGTTATCATCCTTAACTTGGTATTTTGATATAATCTATTTTGGGGATGTGCCTTTGCAAGGAAATATTTACAACATGGCTACATTAATCAAATTGTATTTTGACTTGAGTTACATTTTCCATGTTATCCCTTTAGCTACTAAGCGTGATTTCATAAATCATCAAGATACTTCAGAATTATGAGTATGGGTTGCTCGTATAATAATGGAGATGTGCAACTTCTTTTTACATATATTCTTGCACCTTATTTGAAAGGGAAAGCCTTCTTATATTAGCTTGTACTTTTGCCTCCAACATGTGGAATGAATTTTGTTTTCTTTTTAGCTTAGGAAGATTGGAGACCTGTGTAATTTTTTGTTATTAACATCAATATAATGTCAATCGTTAACTTTTGTTTTATTGTAACTGAAAATTATATAAACCTTTTCTGCCAACAATTTCCATTGTATCACATGATAAAATTCAATGACCATTCTAGTCCAATTCTTTTCAAAGATGGCACTTACCATAGCTAAATTAATCTACTTGATCCATCCACAACACATACTTGTTATTGAATTTAGTCACTATGTAGGGAAATTCACAGGATTTACCTTGAATAAATCAAGACTAATCATGCAAGAGAGGTGGTTGGGGGAGAGAGAGATAGAGAGAGAGTAGAATAAAGATTGTTAGTTGAAGGTTATGCTTCCTTACTTCTATTTCATGGTTTTAAAACACAAACATATGAAAATCACTAATGATTCCATAGAATACTACATAGTGTAATTTATAGTAAGACTCTTATTAGTTGTATAAGGAAAAACTTCAAATTAGAATGGTGCTAAATTTTTTTAAAAATCTTATCATATCCTATAATTTGTAGGATGCTCCTACTTGGTTTAAAAATAGTGTTACTTATTCTTATTTGGCTATTGCTCTTACGGTTAGTTTAGAAGACATCTTATAAAGTTTCTTGAGTCTGCTTTTTTCTAGATTGCCACTTGGATTGCAGAAATATCTGAAGACCTGGTCCTCAAATCTTTGCTAAATTTCCTAAAGGCTTTCTCTTAGAGGTTTTGTATCACCTTTGTTTAAGTTTTGTACTTCTTCTTCTCTTGTCAAATTGCTCAACATCTTTGCTCTTCTTGTGAAATATCCAATCTTAGAGTGAAATTCTTGAGGAAATCTTTGAGAACCATTGGTGGAACATCCTGCTTATTACTTCATGTGTCTCAAACTTTCAAGCTCATCATCTCAAGTGGCTCTGTGCTTGGGCTCACTATCTCAAGTTTTGGGCAATCTTCCTTGGGTGCTATACTCTCTCAGTCTTTCTTCGTATCCCTTCTTCATGGGCTAATACCTCTTGTGTGTTGTAGAACTTTTCTACAAAGTCATTTAAACATATGACAAATTTTGTTGGGACATGTCAAGACTATCTTCTTTACTTTCATTGTTGTTATCTTGATCATTTGTCCTTTTTTTCAAGGATTTAAGTCTCTTTGAATATTTTTTAAGTGGAAATGGATTTGTTGTAGATTTTTTTGGTTATTTTTATATAAAGAACATGAGACAACAAAACTCATGCTTTTCTTGTTCCAAATTATTCTTAATTTGTCTCCTATGGCATTTGTGCATTTTAGATGATGTAAAGTGGGACTTATGTCCTTCATCTAAGGGTGGTTCAATAATTCTCAAAAATCATATACTTATGTCCCTCATTAGTATTGATTTCTCTTTATGGAAATAGGTTTAGCCAATAAGTGTTATCATTGATTTTCTTTAGGAGTCAAAATATTATATATCAAATTGGTTTTAAATTTCTTAGCCCCTTAGTTATTATTTTTTTATATAAAACCATGTTAGATCTCCTAAAATTCTCTGATTGATGATGCATATCATGTCTCTTTTTGTACTATCACAAGAGCTTCAACCACATCTTAATAGTAATTTGAAGTTTTTAAATATTCTTGATAATCTTTTATACGTTTTATTTGTCTTTATTGGATTGGTTTATTGAGAAATCCATGTTGAGTGGGTTCTATGGTAAATATACTAAACACACTTTAAATTGGTTCCAAACAATTGATTTGTGGATGTGTTGATTTTGTGTATATCATGTCACTTTTTGTACTTATGTTAGAAGAGCTTCGACTACATCTTGAAGTGGTTTGAACTATTCGCTTGATAATCTTTTATACCTTCTATTATATTAATACTTTAACTCTATTGGTTGGGCTTATTTCAAAATCTAGGTTGAATGGGCTCTATGGTAGATATATTAGACACACAACCTTAAATAAGCTCTAAATAATCGAACTGTGGATGGCTTCATTTAATGAAAATTGGGCACACAATAGATTATGACCTTATGTCTTTGAGTGGAGCGAGTTATATCCTTTCATTGGAATCAAATTTACTATGTTAATGACCTTTTTCTAGTAATCAATTTGCATATGAAATGTGTATTTAAATTCCACACAGTGCTTGATGGCAACTTATGATGTATCCATACCTTTGTTAAGAAAAATGGGTTACTTTTAACCCTTAATATCCTATTTGCATTGTATCATCTTAGAATGGTTTTCTTAATCATAACAAGAAATTGTGAATTGTCTTATCATTGATAAGCCTCCAAGAAAATCCATCAAGAAGGTCTTCTAGGGTTGATTAGGTATCGATAGTGGTATGTATAAAAGTTACTTTAATTCAATTGGTTTTGTAATGCTTTAGAATGTACTCTCTTGAATGAACTTCCCTATGTTTGATTTCATACTTGGCTAATATATTATCATTGTAAGATCAAAATAATCTAGTTAAAAACGTTTTTGTACAATATATTTGTATGAAATAGTATGATTAATTATGATTTTGTATGTTATATGGGATTAATTGTTTAGTTTTAAGTAGGCATTTTGGTTGGTGACAAGTGTGTGACATTTTTATGTCGATAACGAATGACTTAGATTTTAAAAATGTGGATTTGGAAAGGTCTCAATAAGACAAATCCAAGGCTATTGTTTTATTGGAATTAGAGTTTTTTTGGGGGGTTTAGGACTAAACTTAACATCTGAACTTTATATTAAGATAACAACGTAATGCTAAATGAAAAATAGTTCCTTTTAAGTTATATGGTAAGAGACGTATTCTCCTCTCCATGATGTTTTTTGCATCATTATTGAGTAAGGTAGGGAATTGTGGTACAATTGTTTGCTAAAGAAAAAACAAAGTAATAGATTAAAGAGAAACGATGAGGGAGAGATTAACATGAAACTAAGGAAGGAGGAGATTCTGATGAGAATTTAGAAAGGAGAGTTTATGAGGAGATTCAATGAGGAGCTTGCTAATATGAAGAAAGATTTATTGTGTGTAGTTCAAAATATTTTCTAATATTTTTTATTTGGGACTATTTATTTTTGTACCACTCGATCTGGCAATCTTTTAGGATTTATTCATTACTTCGTGATTCTGACTCTAAGTCTTTATTTGATGATTACTTTCTACTTTCTTTAGTCCTAAGTATTAAATTGGCATTCATTTTTCATCATAAGTTTGCAAATTGAACTTGGCCTCAACTTTTGAGAATATTTGTTGTTATTTAAATTTTGAGGGCATAGATTGAATTAGATCAACTTCTTTGATATTCTCCATTAGGATTAGAAAACCCTAACCTTCCCTGCTTTGAATTGGTTGCATTCAACTTTTGTGGTGATGTATTTTTTGGGTTCTATATTATGGTGCTTTTATCATGATAAGGTATTGCTTTGTAACTATCTATGCATAGCGATGAAAGGTTTGTATTAGCTATACTACCTATTATTCCAAAGATTGGTTGGAATCCCTATCATGTATAGTTGTTTGTTCATTTCCTTTCATGAACTTTTAGTCTCAGCCATACATGTCCAAGATAATTCTTTAATACCAAATGATTCATCCACAGCTTGTATCATTGCCAAATGTAGTAGAAAAATAAACTGAATGAATAGAGTTCCTTGAGCAATATTGCACCATCTAAATTTGCATAACTAGGTTTTGTTAATTACTAAAATGGCTTTTGTTCAAAGGAAGCCAAAGAGAGCTCAACAACGAAAGAAGATAGAATTTGAAGGGTCATTTTCCCATGTGATTGATTGGTAGTCAACCCCAAAAAACAACAACAATATAATATAATATGATTTGTGTATGTGTCTTTTTCCTTGCCATTGACAGAAGCTTAAGTTGAGAAAATAATAGCATATAATTGAAGCCTGCTTGCTCTGTTTGGACATTCCTAATTGACTACTTTCAGATTAGTCTCTTTCATTTTTTTTAGCTTGAGCTCTATTAATAGGTTTGGTGGAAATGGGTTCATTTTAAGAAACTTGTCGTTTGTATGTTCAAATGACTTGTCGTCAAATTTGATGCCTCTTGATTGCCTAAGGAGTGCTTTACCAATAAACCCCACTTCTTCTACGTAATATATATGTTTATTATATCTTATTGTTCTTATGATATATAATTATTGTACTCATTGTGAATCATATCTTACTTTTTTGACGTGCAAATTATTATCACATCTATATGCACTTGTTACTCTCTTCATATGGGCTATATCATAAACATTACATGTTGATCATTAAAGTTGTTAAAGAAAAAATCTTACATGTTGATCATTACATTTGTATTATCCTTGAACAATCAATTTGATTTGTACCTGTTTGAATACCTGCTCAATTCTCTCCTTATGAGATAATAATATGGTTCCCAGGAACTGCTTAATTTCATATTCTACTATGTTATGCTTTTAGAGTCTTAAGACTGTTCCCATGGACTGTTTTGCTCAATTTAAGTCCCTCATTTTAGGCCACAACTTTGTCAATTCATTTATGATCAAGAAAATTGATGAATTCAAGTTTGAGAAGGTATGATATGATGGTCTTGATTTTTATTTTTCCAGTGAAAATGCACCACAATTCCTTATATAAGCAAATCACTCAAATGTAAAATGTATTGGGTACCCAATTTTGCCGACATTAGAAACAAATTCATGAGATCAAGTGTTGCTTTAAAAATAGTGACAAGATTACAATATCAAAATCAAGTCTTTCCCTTTTTATTTTTTTAGGATGATGTTTCCATTCTATTTTTGATCCATGCCGATGTTGTAGGAACAAGGCCTTCAAGATGATATGGAGAAGGAAAAACTCCTTTCTCAAATTTACTCTCTTTAAAAAGAAGTGTCATGCCTATCAACGTCTTCTCTTACTAGAGAGAAAGAATCTTTGAGAAAGGAACTTGATAAGAAAAAATCAAATTTCAAGGATATTGAAAGTAAACTAAAGAATACAATCCAGGACAAAGTAAAGCTTGAGGCAATTATAATTGTCACAGATGTGTTAATTCAAGTTTTTTTTAAATTTTCTTCATCAAAGGTGAACCTTTACTATTTTAGAGTGAGAAAGCTCAAATTGAATGAAAACTTAAGAGATTGCAAGGTCAAAGAGTTTTACTAGAAAGCAATATGTTGAAGCATGAGTCAAATGCAATATCCCAAAAAACTTTGCAGGTAAATATAAGATATGGAAGTTTACTCGTGTTTTGTTTATACTTGGCTCTAAGCGATTGTTAGTTAATTTATTAGCTAGTTAGTAACTAGCAACAATGCAAGGTGTAACATAGTAAACATATGAGATGCAACATGAAGAACAAAAGTTTTAGTATGCTTCACCAAATCATGAACTTTATTGAGCTAGGCTTGAGCATATGGACAAGGTTTTGAGCTCCGAAGCTTATTTTTCGTATGATCTTTGTCTGTTTAATTTATACTTATGATTTATATTCAATTCCATATATTAAGTGAATAGATTTTATTTTGTTTGGTACATTATGTTTGTCGTATGTATTTTTTTAGGATGAGTAGCAAAAGCTTGTATTTAGTGCATTTGAGATGGAGGCTGATATTGCTTCAATGAAAGAGGCTTTGGAAATTGTAATTAGAGAAAAAGAAGAAGTGGTTGTTAAAAATGAAATTCTAGAAACTGAATTGGATGTTTTGTCAAGAAAATTGAATTCTACATTAGTTGATGCAAAACTATTGAATGAGGACCTTGTTAGAATGGTATAAATCCTTATAATTGCATAATAATTAATTTTTGAACTAGTGTTAATTTCCTATCAAAGCTTCTAAGCTTCTCTGTCAATGTACTTCAACCATCAATTATTTTTGATATCCTATTTTAAAACTTGAGGCTATTTTATCTTGCAAGAATGAAGTTTATCCAATTCAAAAGTAGCTTCTAGAAGTTCAGAAGATTCTCTCAGCTATTTATCAAGTCATAAGAAAGACATTGTCTTGATACTGTAATTATTCAAATAATGCTTTGGCATTGAAAATGTTCTTTCTTTCACTTCATTTTTTTAATTCATATACTTATTTGTTGATTGGATGGACAACTTAAGGAAGCCCTTTTAGAACTTAAGGTCATAAAATTCATTACAGATTCTAAAGAGAAAACTATGACTGAGAAACTCAAAATATCAAATGATGAAATTGTTCATCTTACAGAGAATCTATCTCAGGTATTTTTGAATCAGAGTGCAACTATGGTTTATGCTTTTGCAAAGTGAATATAACATGAAAAATCTATGAATGTGAGCCTATGATATGTAGCCTAGAAATTTGGTATGAAATTTTGTAGGATTTTCAACTAGCTTAATGAAAATACAATACACTAATTTTATTAAAAGTATGTCCACTATAATAGATGCAATGAAAGCATCTTTTTTTTGTAAATGATTATTTTTTTATTAACATTTTCTATTATTTTTTAATTTTTTTCATCAAACTAGTAAGGATTCATGTTAATTACTGCCTTGATTTTTATGGTATAATTTTGTATTAGTATACTGATTATCTGCTCAAAAGTATATTTTTGGAACTATTCCTGCACAATCTAAGTATGTTATATGTACAATATGTGTACTATTAACACTGGAATTTGGTCAAGAGCATGTGCATGAGCAACTCTAGCGGAGGTACATATGGGATTGGTCAGGTTTTTTGGAGGAGAACAGAGAGATAGAAAACAAGGGAGGATGTAAGAAAGAAATTGATAGAAGTGAGACAAAAACTTGTCCTTGCAAAAGACCCTTGAATGAAAAAACTAGTTTCTCTATCAAGTCAATCCACTGGTGGAAACTCAGACAAAAGTACTACAAATTCAAGCTTATGATCTTGATTTATCTAGTGCAAAAGGCCGAAAATCGAAAATGAAGAATTGATGCAATTTTGGTGCAAGTCATATGAGAATGTTCAAAACAAAATAAGAATTTATCTAGTGCACGTATTCATGTATTTTTGAAGGATACACTTAAAAGTTGATGGAAAAGCCATAAAACAATAATAGGCAAAGGTATAATAGGCACTGAGTGGAATATGGTTTCAAGGTTAGGGACATTGTATGGCTTTATATCGATTAGAACATTTACAAGGTGATGGAAGGAACCTCAAAGGCAACGTGGAATGACACATTTTGTCTTTAAGAAGGTTAAAGACAATGTTTGTTTTGGGAGATCAAATAGTTGTAGTCAAACCTACCAACATCACATTTGAATGCAATCTATTGGTGCAACCTCTTAACATTGTGTTTCAGTGTAGTGCAATCCCATTTTATAAATTTAATTTCATGATCGAAACTAGTTGACGTGACTAATGAATTATGAAAGGACGTGACGAGTCGAAGAGCTGGAAGGATGTCACAGAAGTGGCCTAGGAAGATGTTCTAGTGAAGGACAAAGGAGCTAAAAGATGCATTGCGACGATAGTATTTGGAGTGAAGAATCATATTTTTCTCATTTATTCAATATTGACAATACAAAATAATTTATTGTTGATTATTCTTTCTAGTCTTAATTTAAAAATAAAGCTTTCTAAATAATAATATCAAAAAAAATATAATTTGGTTGTATCTTATCTAAAATTTTCTCTACAATTATAAATTTTAGAGTCAAATTTAATAAAGAATAATAACTTTTATTGCAACTAAAAATACTAATTAAGTTTAGAAAAATATAGATGTCTATGCACCCTATGGGATAAAACTCATTTTGGTTAGTGTGGAATCAACCAAAGAATAATAATATCTCAACATGAAACATTATTGCTGTGATATTATGGTATCAAATTGATACCTCCTATAATACTATGTAGTTTAAGGAAAAACCAAGCTAAAGCTAATAAGCCTATAACAACCATGATAAAAAAGTGTGAGTGATCATTAGATGATATTTTACATAGAGAATTATTAGATAAGGAGTTACTCCTAGTATATTTCTAGGCAAGTGTAAGAATATTCTAGCATTTGGAAGATAGAAAATGTATCAAAGCTATATGTATAGAAACATAGTTTTATAATGTAAATATGTCTTTTAAAGGCAAAATTTTGTTGGACTAATATAAGACAACCAAAAAGGGACACTGCCTTTATAAAATATGATTGTCTCCTAATATT
Source organism: Vanilla planifolia (assembly GCA_023846275.1). NCBI lineage: Eukaryota > Viridiplantae > Streptophyta > Magnoliopsida > Asparagales > Orchidaceae > Vanilla > Vanilla planifolia. The sequence continues at coordinate 311,000 of JAIUJO010000272.1, forward strand.
GTAGTGCTGGATTGATACTTTTTATAATACAATGTGCTACGAGTAGAATCTAGCAAAACTTGCTGGGCCTATTGCACCAAGGGTTAAAGATAATTAATGATTATTGAGTTATGTCTAAAAGGTGGAATCTCTGAGCAAAACATGATTCTTAGCTTCTTTAAGGTGCAAAATGACAATAATTCTTATTCTCATATAAAAAAGGAAGACAAAAAATCTAAATTACATATATAATACCAAGGTTTTAAAATATCAAGATAATTTTTAGGATAAAATAATCTTTTATTGATATGATACTATGAAAGAGAAATAATATCTTACAGTAGTAAGGTTAGGTTATTAAAAAAAATTACAACATGAAAAAATCTTGGCTCTTAGTTGGGTTACAATTTTAATTCGTCTTTATTGTTGTCGACCTACAAATGATATTTGTGGAGCCAGCTATCATTATGGTTGTGCTCATACATTATTCCATGTTAACAATGTCATGAGTGTCTAGCAGTTAACTTTGTAAGTGATGTTTTAAGGGTTATTGAAGTCAAAAAGCTTATGAAAAGTATTGAAAGGAATCAATCCTAACCCTACTAGCCAACGAGAACTTGATCTTTCCTTGCAACTCTCTTTTTTAGGAAAGTGTAGCATTACCCTTCCTTTACTAAAGGGAGTTAAAATACAACTAATACTTGAAGCCTATGAAGCCTCCATTGCATGATCAGTGCCACTACTTTACTTTGAGTAAAACATCAAAAAAATCCATAAAACCATTTTGTTCTTCTCTTCAATTAGCTCATACAAATCTAGTTTTAACAAGTTGTATTATATATGGATTATATACTTCAATTAGAAGTCATTTTAAATTAAGCAAAGAGTGATCACCAAATTTTCATCAGTGGAAATACTTGTCCAAGATATCACACCCACATGTGATAGGAATCTTATGCATATCATTTTATGTATAAGGCTTGACCCTAAATATATAGTTGGTTTGGTTACAGATCAAAAACATTTTCAAAAGATTGAATAGGTTCTTATGTATATGAAGGAATGTCATAGTGCTCTAATGTTACATAAATTGTAGCTTAAATGTGATATTGATATTTAGAAGAATACCTTAGGATACATATACTAGTTGTGTAGCAAAACTTAGCCAAATGCATCAACTTCGGAATATGTGGCTCTCTCCACAGCAAAATTTGAAAAACTCATCTTCTTAAAGGCATGTAAAGAGACTGCATGATTTAAAAAATCTCCTAAGGGAAAAGGAAAAGTATGATTTTTATATATTCAATGACTGTGGAAATGCAATTTGTCATGTAAAGAACTTTGCTCATGCAATTGAAGTTTCTTGACAACAGGCTATTGATTGATGGGTTGTTATCAAAATTGTTGGTATAAATATTTAAATAGACATGCTAACAAAATTAGCACTATTAACAGGTTGATAATATGCATTACTCTATTGACTTTTCAAGAAAAATGATGAGAAGGAAAGATGCACAAAAAGAGTTTAAAACTTTAAGGGATTACCTGTGTAGATGTCCAAGACTCAATTATCCCACTAAAAGATTTTTAAGCTGTTGAGTCTGAATAAGTCCACCATAGATGCATATGAAGTTGAGAAGATCATATGTATAAGTTGTATATGAACTTGCACGATTTCAAAATCACAAGAAAAATCAATGTGAACTATACAAATCTATTAAAAAAAGGTGTTAGAGAGTTGAATCATATTTTTCTCATAATTTGGGAATAAGCATTGAAGGGTAATTGATGTTGACATGCTGATGAAGCATCTATTGTCCTTATTTTTGATATGCAAGTGGATGGTGGTGCATGGCTTAGAGGCTTATAAAAGGGGTCAAATAAGCTATCAAAATTTTAGTGAAATCAAATGAAATATTTTAAGTCACTGGCAATCTATATTTTTGCTTTATAAGCTACAATGACATTGAGGATGTGAATCACTTGTTGGGAGGGAAAGCTTAGAGCATAAGTGATAAAAGTGATGTTTCCTTTTACAACTATTTATTTGAGTTCTACTGATGATGTTTGTAAGTATAAAAATGAGCTTTTTTTCTTTTGAATTTTGGATTTTGACGTGAAATTGTCTTTTTTACTATTTTTCATTATTGCAATTTATGAAGTTGTTTGTTATCACATTAGTAAGGTGAAACAAATGGAGATCACTAAATCATCAATTTGAGGAGTTAGCTATTATTTATAAAGTTTTGTCAAGAGTTTTGTAGAAGTGTTGCTTTGAACAAGCTCCTTTTTTAGGTGACCCAAATACTGCGTTGAACATTATTGTTAATTCCTTCTTTACTCTCTCTCTCTCTCTTTTCGTTTTGCTCATCTCTCCCCTCTTCTATCTCACTTTAAACTATTCCTTCCTCTTTCTCATTTTTTTTTCAATCTAGTTGTTTAATAAGTCTTTTTGAGCAAAGCTAATTGCAAATGTCAAATGAAAACCCTTGTGGTCCCTTCCACCCAAACCTAAAAGAAGGCATATTCAGTAAATAGTCAAATAGATGGTGGTTAGTTTGTGGAAATCTTAAATGCAACTTATTTCCTGTTCTTTGTTTCTGAGACATTACTGAGGTTATATTGCCCAAACCATAGAAAAAACGGGGGCTTATGTTTTGAATGCAAAAGTAATGTTTTCAATTCCTAATTTAACATTGCATCTGAAATGGAAGTCCCCCTTCTTTTGAGACTGCTTTAGATTTAATACAAGTACGAATCATGTATCCTTCAGTTGTGCTTTTATAAGTTTGATATGAGATTTCCTTGATTTTTTTTCATATTTGAGTTACCTTGAATAATTGATTCTTCAACTATTATTAGTGTGGATGCACGCTCCTATAGGAAGCTTCAACATGCAAAAAAGAGATCAATGACTTGTGGGCAAAGCTTAGCTGAACATAGGCGAAACTGGATAGTTATCATGGGAGGTTGAAAGAGACTGTAGATGAGGTGAAGCTCATGGAGAAAATATAAGGAAGCTTTCACTATACTAAAAAACCAACTTGGTGCTTATGCATAGTATATTCTTGACTTGGCCAAAAAACTTGCAGAGAAAGATTGAGCCCTTCTTTCAAATGGTACTTTTTGTGGTTTGCTTCTTTGCCCTCCATTAGCTCCACAAATGGATTTAACCTACTTTGAATTTATTAATATTTGAAATAGTTTTTATTGGCAGGTCCATTAAAAATTATTGATAATATATATTATAGAAAAGAAAACTATTTGTGTAAGATTTTTATCTATAAAAAACTATTCAAAAAAATTGATTTTCTTATTAATCTATCATGAAAAGTGTATTAATTTATTTGTTGTAGGACATTTTTAAAAACAAAAATGGAATTAAATGGTTAATGTCAAAAATGACTTTCCACACTATGGTGTTGGTTGGGTTCCAAGTGGCACCGTTCAATTTTCCTTTCAACTTTAGGTTGTATTTGCAAAACGTTTCTTATTTTTTTAAAAGTCTTTTACTAAACACAAAAACATTGATATTTTAAAAATAATTTTCACAAAAATTTATTTTCTCTCATATTAAACTCATTTTCAAAACCTCTTTGTTAAACCCTATTTATAAATTTATAAGCCATATGCTAATAGAGCATTAACATAATATAGAAATTCATTTTTCAAGATCATGCCTATTTAAATTAAAATATTTTGCGGAATGTGTCATATTATTATAATTTTTTATATTGAAATATTTGTCATTATCAAGTGATAGACATTATCGAATTTATTAGCCCAAATAATGATATGTGATTTTGTTAATAATAGATAATTTAAATTGCTTATTTTGATAATCTACTTAGTGAATGATTTTTAGGTTGAAACTTGATCTATAAAAATGATCATTTTCATTTAATGAAGTCAAACTAAGTTTTGGCATAAGTTTTTTCCTCTCCCTAACAAAGTTTTACTATTGCATAAAAACCATGTTGAACTCAAATAAAAATAACTCTTGAATCCATACTTTACCTCAACAAATTGTTGCTCCATGCTTCGCTAGCAGTAAACGACTTCTCACAACTCCATTACTTTCTCTTTTCATTCCACACTCCCCTTTTAGCCACACCAAAGCTTTCCAATATCCATCTTAATTCTTTTTCTTCTTTTCCCTATTAAGCTTCTCCAAGTTAATCCTTCTCATTTCCTTCATCTTCTCCCTCAATTTGCTTTCCTTAATCTACTTGAGCTTCCTCTTTCTGACTTTTTTATTCTCTCTTTTGTAACTTGCTTAATAAAATTAAATATCACCTTCAATCCCATCTAAGTTGAGCTGCGAGGAATTAATTTATGAAATTACAAAACTATTATTCCAAAATTTTAAATATATGTATATATATCTTAAAATTTATTACTAATTATTTACACTTTTAAAAATTATTAACTCATTACCTTGGATTGCATTTGAGAAGCTCTTTTCAATTATGTGTCATAATAAACTTTTTGAATTCATTTAAAATCATAACATACTTTTCAATATTATATTAATTTGATAATATTTTAAAATATAAATATCATATTTAAAAATAGATGAATATATATATATATATATATATATATATATATATGTATTTAAATTTTGATGTGTTGCAATCTTACCCACCATAAAAATTGCCTTGAAATTTAGAAAAGTTTTTCCTATTAGTCGATCATGTATGCTTCCACTTCCCAAGTAGCTTTTCTTTCTTCTTGATATTTTTATAAAACATTTACCATTAGAATTGCTTTCTTTCTTAGCAGCTTCTCCATTTTGTTTAAGATCTTCACTTATATTTGTAAATAAGTTTGATTAAATTTTGATATCTAGACCAATATAATTAACAACATAACAAGGATCTAGAATGCAACTTCATAAAAATAAAAGATGAAATAAATTATGAATTCCTAATATATAAAGAGTGAAAAAAATCAAATATATCACTTGTCCAACTCTCTTTAGAACTTAGAGGGACCAATAGATTTAGATTTTAACTCATTTTATTTTTTAATTCTAATAATATCTTTCATTTAACTAATTTTAAATAATACATGATCTCTTTCTTGAAATTTTATTAATCAATGCTTTGCATTGAAGTACTTTTTCTTCTTATCTTGAGCTATCTTTAGTTGACCTTGAATAATTCTTATCCTTTTACGGCTTTCTCAATAATCTAAGGATCCAATAGAACTCTTTCTTTTCTTTTATGGCAAAATAGATTTAACAAAAACTTCATTTAATATATAGCCTCATATGATGCAATTTCATATTTATATTGGTAACTATTATTATTAAAAAAATATTAATGATAAATGACTTTCTTAACTTCCTCCATGATCTAATATACAAAGTCTTAAGTAAATCTTTTAGAATCTTAATGATTCTGTTTATTTATTCATCTATTTGATGATGAATGACAGCTAAATTTTGAACTTGTTTCAAAGTCTTGATCCATTATCTTTCAAACATGCAAAGTGAAGTTAGGTTTCATATCTAATATAATAGTTTTTGTAAACCATGTATTTTAACAATTTCATTCATATAGATATGAAGCTAACATTTATGTTAAATATGTTGTCTTAATAACAAGAAAATAAATATATTTTGTTAATCTATCTACAATCACTTATATTAAAACAAGACCTATTGGTGATTGATATAGCTCTATCTCAATTTTTATAATCACTTCTTCTCATTTCTATTTATGAAAGAGTGAAGGTTACAGTATTTCTGTTCGTTTTGTTATTCATCTTTGATTTATTGATAGAATAAACTTCTTAAACCACTTCGACAAATTTTTTTATTCCAAGCCACCTATTACATGCTCAAATGTCGGCCACCTACCACATGCACAATAGGCTAATGAGTGTGTTCACGTGTAGAAGCTACACCCACTTGCGTGTAGTAGTTCGTGTTTGCATAGATGGTCTCATTGTAATTTAGAATTTGTAGATTTTTTTTGTTTGGTCAAAATTTATATGTTTCTCTTAGAAATTAAAAATATTATATATTTTGTAATAAAATATTATATCCAAATATCTATATAAATGTATAAGAGTGTTATCCAAAATATTTATGATTCTTTAAATTTCAAAACTTTGTGAATTTAAAACTCATTGAAAGAAACTTCGTGAGAAATTAATCTCCTATTTACAAAAACCCTCTCCTTCATTTCTTCCTTAGTTGCCCACTGTTCTTAAGCTTCAATTTCATTGTTGTAATTCAAGAAAGGAATGTATACTATCAAAGGGCTTAACGTGAAAATACCTTACAAGAAGATCAATAATATGTAAAAATATTATACTTAATTTCACATAAATAATGTATTTCTTTTCTTATAAAAATATTATGAATGCCAAGTCTAAGTCATGAACAAAGTAATTATTTTCACTATACTTTAGTTGTTTTATTGTATACATAATCACCTTTTTATTCTTCATCAACGCATAGGATAGATATTATAAACATGCATCATTGTACCAACAATAATCTCTTCACAAATTGTCTATAATAACTTACATATCAAGAAAATTTCTTTTTGTTTTATATTGGTATGAGTGTTGTTCAATTCATGATTATTAAAAGAACATATTCAAAAATTCACACTTAGAGTATTTAGTATACAATTAGTTCTCTCTCATAATTTATAATACTATAAGTTAATAAGTAATATGTTCTTTTAAAAGTTTTGAATAAATCAAAATTTTATCTATGAAGACAATTATAAACTAATCTAAATATTATAAAATATTATGTTCATCAGATCTATGAGAGCTGATGATATATTTATTTTACTAAATAATAACTTTAAAAATACATAATATTCTTATCTTGGTTAAAAAATATCTAAAAAATATCCCAATATTTTATTTTCAATTGGTGATAATCAAATCATTGACCATTCTTAAAAGATATCATTAATTCTTAGAGTTCATCAAATAGACTATCAATTTTTAGTAAAAATTGAAATCTTTTTGCCAATTAATTTTATTTCTCATGTTTTTTAGGTTAGTTAAATCATAATTTTCATGATAAGCAAAAATTTTTAAAAACCTTTAATGTATTCTAGTTTAAAAATGTCATAAATTATTTTTAGTTTTAAAAATTATGTCATGATAATTTTGGTAAATATTTAATATATTTAAGCTAACTCCATTAGATCAACTATTCAAGAATCTAAGACAAGCATCCCCCATTTATGACCTTAATCTTTTTTTCATATTTTTTATTTTTCTCATCTAATTTGCACACTTGTATGTCACTCAAAATTAGAGCCCCCTTTACCAAAAACAATATGGTTTGACGAATTCTTGCAAGAAATTTTGTTTCCATTTTTGATTAATTTGCTTGGCATCCATCCTATTACAACTAAAAAAACCTATTTTAACATGGATGTGGAACATTTGATATTTGTAGTAGAGCTAGTCAAGGAGTGTGGGGTGTTAGATCACAAAAAGATTTAGAAGTTAATCATGTCTGATTTGGTATTTTAGATTCTACATTGTCCTTAAGTTAAATAAAATCAAATGAATGTTCTATGCTTCACATTCGATGAGGATATGGTGTTGAACTTAGAGACAGTGTACAATGAAATGTATATGTTCAACAAGGGAGGAGGTCGTGTCTTGTTGGAAAGAGATGTTGCGACCTTAAGTAAACATTTTCCTGTGAAGATTAGCATTAAATCTACTTCCTACTTACACATGGCTTCATGCAAGAGGGATTGAGACATCTAAGCTTTGTCTAGTGATGTCATACTAATGATGATGTGAAACATTATTTCTGAGATTTGTGTATTCTGAAGGAACACTGGTTTAGTAGCTTCGTAGATGTCTAATTCATGCCAAGTGAGATTAAGTACTAGGATGTGACTTCTATTATTTAGTTTCATAATTGGATGTCTATGAATGTGTAGGCGGCTTTGACTTCTCATGTAGTCCAATGTACTACTTTATCTTTATTATAACTCTAGAATAACTTGAATTTATAGGTACAAGCAAAAAAAGGTACTCAATTTAGTTGCACATCAAAGGAAAAATCTCATTATAGTTGCTACTTCCTACAACTCTTTGATCATGTCCAATGGGATCTCTGGTAGTCTCAGCCAGTTGTTTGTTATCTCTTGTTAGACTCCCCAATAGGTTGGATTAAATTTAAATGTGATACAGTTATGCATGATGACATAAATGTTTGATTTGGTACTGTTAGATGGGATGACATAGGTACATCTATTACTATTCTTAGAAAAGCTTTGGTTTCATGTCCAACTACTAGCATAGACATTGTTGCTATTCTAAAAGAATTGGAAATTTTGAAAGCCCTACTTCTTAATGTCCAAGGAATAGTGATTGAAGCAAATTACATTATAGTCATTGTTGTGGTTAATCAATTACTTTTGATAAAAACAAATAATTGTTCCTACAATAGTTCTTATCCTCTAAGAAGTGTGAAAGCAATAATTTTAAAGACTAAGTTTCTCACCATGCATTTATATATGATTTTGTTTGAGACCTACTAATGCCTCTCCCAAATCACTTCAATTTTTTGTTTTAAATGACTTTATATATGAACTTTGTTAAATATAGAATGTTGCAGACTTTGGCTATTACTTTACCAAGGAACCCAACGACAATGATTTCACATATAGTGCTAATGGAGTCCAAACCAATCCTTTGTTAGCATCATTTATGGTTAAGACTATGATGGTATCTGATCATCTTTAAACCTTTAACTCTCATTCTTTATTAATTAAAACAATATTAGAAATTTATTTTGAAATATTTTTTTTCATAAATTCAAGAATTTTAACTCTGACTATGAGATATGTGTGCCCATGATTGTCCTGCTTAATCTTTACTTCAATCTCGAAGGCCATCATAAAAGGATCAAAATCCAACAATGTTATACCACGATAATGTATCCAAAGCATGGGATTGGCTTAAGCAATTTAATTTCTACAAAGTAATGATACTAGAAGCACTACCAAGCTAGACAAAGCCAAACTACATCATTAACAAAAAGATTAGGGTAGACAGTGTACACAAAAAGGTTGACCGATCAACATAAACAATGGAATTGCTACGAGCTTTTTAAATACAACTTAAACATCGGCTTTTGGAGCTAAGATTATTGTGGCTACTGAAACCAGACATTGCCTCCAAAGGATCCCCATTAGGTGATTTAGATTATACTTTTTCAAATTACTAGACTTATGGAGCCTATATTGTTATCTATTATCAATACCTCACCATGCAAGATTGGGAAATTTACTGACTTACTACCTTCCTTGGATGTGGTAGCTGTGTCTCAAGCTACCTCTTTAGAATCAAACCCTAATTCTTGGTCAGCCATTACCACCATGATAGGCCACTATATTACCTTCAAAAGTTGATATGGTGGAAATTTGAATGATGCATCAAATACACAGATGTTGTGTGAAACAATAACTTATCATGAAAAATTAAGGAGCCAGATAAAAGCCCACATTGACCTTCTACTTAATAAATGCATCCCATCAAGAATTTAGGATTCAATGCGTGTGTTAACTATAAAATTATATGGTTTTCAAAGTAGCTTGTTCCTTCACAAAAACTATAACTATTTTAATGAGTCTTTCACAATTTCACAGTTTAAAATTGTTTATTCCTACACATAAATGGATTAATCTTTCAGATAAGTAGAAGACTTCTAACAAGATCAACCAGATTAAAACACAAACATAAAGCACTTGGTAGCACCTCATGTCACAATTGACATGTTCATCATGTCTCGTGACACTTCACACATGAATAATGAATGCTTTCATGTTTTGAGGTCATTCGTCAAGTTTGGAAATATTGCCACTCAATAATAGAATTCTTCAATGACAAGCCTCCTTGGTAGTGTATAAAGATAAAAATGTATGGTTTGAATGATCAACCCTAGAGTAGGGATGATTGCATGTTCATTAGCATTACAAAACAACAATAGTTCCAAGACATAAGAAGTATGGCATCAACAAAATAATGGAATGGAAACATACAATTCCAATAGAAAAAAAGGAAACCTATGAAATTCCTTTTTAAAAAGCTTTGGTTAGCTAGCAAAACCCTACAAATAATAATTGACAACACCAAAAGGTAGCCAAGTAATAAGAAGCACTACCAAAAAAAACTCTTGTGCAAAAGTGGTCTAAAGCCATTCTAATCCCATTAGCCCAAAGAGACTCAAAGATTTTTAAAAAAGCACAGTGGGCCAAATTATGGATGAAGATCTTGGCTAACCTACACATGGTAAGACAACTAATAAGATCTAAAAAAATAGCACCATAATACAAATGATCCATTATGGCCTACACTAATCAACGTACCATTAAAATGGATAAAAGGTATTGCACATCACAAATCGAGGTTGCTGAGCATGACTCATGTAATTATAAAATGTTTTTCCATCATGCATCATACCATGTAGAGGTAATAGCACACTCAACAAACACATGGCCCTGTTTAATTTGCACAATAAAGTTTTCATGGTGACATTGGAAAATATCACACAAAATAAAGCTCCAAGTAGTCAGAAAAGTGTGACAATTTTACATTGTGCCATGTCAAGTCCCTATTATAGTGACACCTCATTCTTGCTTCATCTATCCTAAGATATGGTAATGGCGAGAAAAAGCCATGCAGTTCATGCACAAAATGTTGTATATGAAGAATTCCAACACACGAAACACTGGGATGCTGCATACGTCATACGACAAATGGCAAGAACTCCAATGACAATGGCATTGCTAAAAGTAGATGGCACTACCAAACTTTCACTACAAATTAAGCAAAATTATGCTTCATAAAGCACCACATAGAGGAAAAAGAGTAGCACTTTGAACATATACAATGATAAGTCCCTTAATTGGGCATCACCTTATATAAGAACCAACACATGGTAGTGCTAAAAACTCAAAAAATATCATACCACCAGTCACATGCACAGCATGTCACAAACCACACTTGAGAACTATGAAAAATTGCACATAACTACGGACGAAGCATAACATTCACAAACCCTTGTGCATGTTGCATCATCCAACTTTTTCTTCACCATAGATGACACCATGCCACAATAAACACTTGCAAATTACATGTTGAGTTAATTCCATCAATGTGGAAGAAAAGTTTTCTAATAGGATATCACCTTGTCAATGCACTAGTAATCGATAATGGAGACATCTTAAACGATTGCACTTTATGAGCCCCAATACACACATGTTGGATGTAATAAGAAGTGCACGTACTTTCTACTAAATGTGCATATAGTACACTATCAGTGTTGTAGTGCACCCCATGTTTTGCCACACATGCAAGTACAACAACATGAGGCTAAGGCTACAACCAAGCTTGCACAAACCCTATTACATAACACACCATCCAATTGTCACTTTGCTACTAGCCACATTATGTTGCATATTTCCTTTATTGGATTGTATGTTATGAAAATTCTATCAATGAAGTAAAGTCTCCTAATAAACTATCACCATATCAAAGTGTTAGTAGCCTACAACTATAAAAATTTGAAAAAAAAACTTTACACTTTGTGAGCCTCATTAGTCATGCACATAGGATGTTGAGCTCATATAAATCTCATTTTTCAAGTGATAAAGATCTCTATGCTTTTAGATAAATTTATGTCACACAATAAAAGGCAAAGTAATAAAAACATGTGTTAAATTTATTTTTTAAAAAAGTTAAATTATCAATCACAAATTAGCATAACATATGGTGTGCCAGATCGTGTCGTGTTGTACCAGAATCGTGTTGGAATAATAATGAATTGGGACAGACCTAGACCCACCATGCAACAAAGCAATTCTCTAGAAGTTCATCAGTCATCACTTAGAATTGGCTGAGGTGCATGCATGGCCTCTTTCTCCTGTAGAGTCTTAAATGAGCCGTTGGAGGATCTCCACGAATTCCATATTCCTTGTTAATCATTCAACCGTGTTTGAGTTTGGTAAGTACCCACCACTACCACCACTCCTCCAGTTATATTGCCACTCCAATGATCGTCGAGGCCTAAACCCCTTTATTTAACCTTTGATAGGCTTTTTCGTGGAAGACTACGAGACGGTTGAAATTTTTGACACCCAAGTGAAAGATATTGTTGCCTCCAGTGTTCATGGATTTAACAGTATGTCAATATTGGTTTTCCTTGTGTATGATTTTATTATAATTTAATTAGGAAAGCTTGAGGAAGTCTGTACGTTGATACTGTGGATACCTAGATGCCTGATTGTAGCACTTGGGACCTTTTTTTTGTATCCTATGATTTTTTTTAAAGTTGAGTATGAGAAATATAGGCACCAAATCCTACATAAGAATTTTGAAATGATATCTCAAATTTTTTGTTGAAAATTGATCAACATTTCTTGAAAGCCTAATGCTTTTTTTCTTTTTTTTTTCAAAGATTAAAATTTTTACCATAAAATTAGATCGAGGTAAATGGTGGTGACCTACAATTCATGGATGTGAAAGGACAATTATAGTCTTTTTTTTCAATTTCCACAAAAAAACTTTTTTTCTAATTTTTTTGTAATATAAATAAGTGTATCACATTATTAGGGCATGGAAGGCATTCGAAGCATAGGTAGAAAAAGGAGAACAACCAATAGATAGGGCACACCGAGCCCTAGTTAGATGTAAGACTTTATAAGTGAGTGCCATATCCCAAGTTTGGAAGGCACTACAACTTGATAACCTAGGCAAAATGAAGGAAGATTTAATCTCAATCTATAGGATTTATGTTAAGGATATAGGTTCAATGATTTGATTTTGTATTACAATAAGAATTATTATTTATATAGATAAAATAAATTGATAACAGAAACTTAATTAATTTCATTTAACCAAAAGGAAAGTATACTTATTTTTAATATAATATTATTTGAAGTAATAATATATTACTGATTTTCTAAATCTAAATTATAACAACACAATAAAAAAACTAAACTCTTAAATATTCATCCCAATAGATGGTCTAGTGTTGGAGGTGTGTGACAATTGCTACTTATGACTGAGATAGATTTAAAAGTTAATATATGAAATAACAAATGAGTTTACAAAGCAAACTAATAGGTGAAATGGCTTTATAAAGCTTCAGTAACAAAGATTGGGGTGTAGATATGCACGAGGGAATGTCAATGGTTTATGGAATACATAATAAAAATTTCTACATGAATATGCTCTCATTGCTCATAAGAAGTGAAATGAATCATAGAACTAGTATATAAAGTCGATCATGCATGATGTTAATAAATGAAAAAATAACACATGCATCAATATTCAAATGTTACTTCCAATTACTTAAATGTTTTAAACATGTCAATTGAACTAATGCCAAAAACATAAATACCCGCATAAGTTATGAATATCAACTATATGAATAACCAAATTTCAACTAATCAAATCGCTCATTTGAAATTCAACTATACTTATGATACAAAAAATAGTGTTAGTATGCATCAATATTCTAATATATCTACACAATACATATCTATATATATAAGTAATCATGTACTTCACAATTTACTAATCATAACTCATACATAATTTAATCGCTTTGTGGATATATTGTGGTCACCTTAAAATAGGAGGAACATTATAGCCAACCTAAAACGAAAGTGAGGTTATCACTAACTTGAAATAATAGAGTTATCTCTCTAAGAGCTTGTTGACCTTGTTATCCAATCATATAATAAAAATGTTATCATTAATTGTCACATTCAACATTCAATTACACTTAGATATAATCAATAATAGAGTAATTAATAATGATGTAATAATATTATGCAACATGATCTTTAGAGGAATATGTATTGTAGGTATCACATGAGCTACTAATGTTTATGAAAAAGTGTTATGTTTAATAGTAAATATGCTCAATTAGCTTCATATGAATAAAATTAACATATAAAGAACCAACTTGTTATAACATCTTGTTTACTTATTGAGATCATGCAACAATTTCAAGAAATGAAATAGCTTATATTCATATAACTTTTATTATTTAATGAAAATGAATAACATATAAAAATTTATTTAACTTAAACTTAAAATCATGTAAGCTCCTCAAGTTGAAAGATTCATTCTTTTAATTGTTAGGTGTCACTTATTGCAAAATATACGTGTTAAGCTAGAACTTCTTTTATGTGTGCAATGCTACTTCAACTAGTGCTAATTTGTACTATTAAAAAGTGATGTCTAGACCAAACATATGATGTACACATTTAAACAATGTTAAATTTAATGATTCAACTTATTGTTCTAGTTTTTGTGATTTATTCAATTTATTTTAAACAAAAAAACTTATTCATGATATGCTCATTCATGCCTCCACAACAATTCTTATCATGCCTATATTAGCTATTCCTACAATTTGCTCTACTTTAGTCCATTGAGCTATTATTGCATTTTAAATATTTTGTGTTATTTGTGTGAATGTTGCATGTCTGCTCTCATGTTTTTCTTTATTTGAGAAGAAATAAAAGGCTAAATCACCATGGTGTCATTATGTGTCATATCTTGATAATATGAGAAAAATACTTGACTTTGACAGCAAGCTAGAAGTCAAGGCCAAGTAATTTGACTTTGTATTAAGAAAATAAAAATGATATATGTTAGAGAAGAATTTGGCAATACGAGCCAGCAAGTCTTATTTAATTAAAAAATATACACATCATTAAGCTAAATCTGATAATAAGCACTTATAATGGGAACAATATAATGTTATCTATAGACCAAATTTGAAGATGAGTAGATACGTAATTAAGATAATTTAATAAAACACCTGAATATACCAATATCAAAAGATACTTTATTACTAATACTCTAATGACAATTTACTAATCACATAAATTCGATATGAAAAAATATATGAAGCAATGTTTGAGGTTCTAACCAATTAGTAGATGAAACTTTATGTCACAATATGTATGACAAGGTGTTGGAGAATGAATGTTGTACCATATGCAATTGAATAAGATTAAAAACCAAATGTTTGGAATATTCTATCATGTATGTTATTCATGAACAATGAAAGTAAATAAGTGCACCAACTCTTAAATGCTATTCAAAATTATTTATTTTGATTAGTCAAGTTAATCAAACTTAATTTAATATAACATAAATGTTCACAAAATTAATGTACATCAATAGTATCCAATACGTAATTGTCAAACTTGCCAAATAGACAACAATTACAACCATACACATGACATAGATATTTGGCATCCTGATCCACTATATTCATGCAAAGTATAATATATGTATATTCATATATGGAGTCATACATCCTGCCATCGAATCACAATGGCTCATAGGAAATATAATAATCATGTCGATTTGGGTTAGAATGATGTTCACCACTATCATGAAATAGAAGAGTCATGACTTCTTGGGCATTTTGATTAGATTAACGAACCTTTATACAACAAGAGCATATCATTAACCATATGTCCCATATATGATCATGGCCATTTGATCAATGGTGAAGTTATTTTAAATGATGTGCTATTACTATGCATCATGAGCTTCATATAAATCATTAATATTGTAAATACATAATTATAACATCAAATGCATTGAATAAGGACAACAAGTCATATGTGAATGAAATAAGAACATAAATAACCAATATGTCACTACATGTCATTTGCTATCCTTGGAGATCATACACCAATCACAAGTATACATATCACAATACAATTTACATCTAAATTTTCTTTATATATATGAATTGAACTTTTGTTGAATTTATTTTAGAATATGACTAGAAATTTTAGTAAAAGCAACATAAAGTTTTGAAATAAAAAGATGTGTGAGGAAGAAGAGAACCATTCTAATAACAAAATGGCCATAATAGCTCAAGGAAAAGAGATTAATGGAAGGGAGAGTATATCAAGGATACAGTTTAGGAGGGTTGTTTTGCAAGCTAAAAATGAGAAGAATGTGAGAATGAATCGAGCAAATTGTCTTATTGAACACTTCTTGAGCTTAAGTTCACCATACCTTGTAGGCACTTTAGATCTTTGCCAAGGAGGCGGCTGCTAAGATAAAGTTAAAACGATGTTTAATAGTATGGCGTGTGTGGACCACAAGGAGGTTGTTTTGGTGGTATTGGTATTAAATAGTGTTGCTAGGCATCGGTGATAAGGCAATGTAGAATCTAATTTGGAGGAAGAGCACATTTTAAAATATCTTGAAAAGAATTTTATCAAGCTTTTTTGGAATTTTGTATCCTAGAGTATGCTGTAGAAAATATGAGAGATGAGATAGGTCATGTATGCATTGGAATTATTGGCTAAGAGATGTAAATTATTTTGGAAGGGTCTATGAGAGAATTAATTGTTTATTTTATTTTTGTTAATTTGCTCTTGTATGAACAAGTTAGGAGTTTTTTATGGCTTTCTAAGTTGGCGTAATATTTTTAACATGCATGGCATGACATATGTCACTAATTTGCATTATATTAGGAAAACATAGAAAAGGATATTTTATTTAAGTAAATAACATATTAATTTTAAGGGTATCAAAAAGAGATTATAAAAGTTAACAAAGATTTGTCATAAAAATAAGGCTCTTAATATTAAAAGAAGTCATTTTGTTCCCAAATGGTTTTATCACATTTTGAAGTATCCTTCAGTGGTGGAGTCTAATTATAGAACCAATGATGTGTTGTGTCTCAGTCCTAGGTATCATTTAGAGGTGAAACCTAATTTTAGAAGAATATCAAGCTTTTATTTTGCAGATTAAACTATAATTGTTAATAGAATGAAAGGGAAAAGGTTTGAATAAAGGAAAATACTTAATTAAAATGGGGCTTGCATTCTAATGGAAGTTTAAAATAATGGTCAAAATAATTATAAAGAAAATTTAAAAGGATTTAATGCAAAGTATGGAAACATTACATTGATATATTAGTCTTATTTTAGATAACTTACAATTGATATGATATATTTTGTTTTTAGGATCTAACATATGTCATGACCCAATCTTGTAGTGCCTTTTATTTTTCATTGATATTTTTTGTCTATTAAGCTCATGAATTTTTGGTTAGTTTGTTTTGGTTATAAAATTTTACAAAATGAAGACATATCACAGGAAGATTGTTGGCTCATTATTTGTTCCTATGGCAATCATACAATAATTGCAAGTATATTTAAACATGTTCAAAGAAAGAGATTATAATGAAACATGACATATTCATGATTTTAAGATATAATAAACAAAAATAGCTCATAAAATTCTTCTTGATTAAGAAGGTGGTCTTAGTTGGCAGGTAGAGGCACATTGTAGCATCTAGCCTTATTGGTTTAGGTTGATTTGAATTTTTTTGTATTATAACAAAGCCATACTTGATGTCACAAGAGCCAAACGGGCATGTCTTTGATGTATATATGAAATAATTGATATCATTGAGTTTGTATATAGGGTACACATGATAGGATTGTGTTAACAAAGTTCAAATATTTTATAATTATGAATGCATCTTATAAAATTAGCCAAAGTGTGAAGAAAATGCATGATGACTTGTCTCAGGGTAGACCTTGCTTCGAGAGATAGTTGAACTTAATTGATGAAGGTTATCTATGATCATAAGATCTTTCTAAGGTTGTCGATTGGTTTGCGAGAAGTGTTAGTGTCTATTGATACTTTAGTTGAAGGTGTCGATTATGAATACTAATCATTAGTGGGAAGTTGTTGATACTCGCATGATAGAGATAAGCTATCGAGGGATGTCCTTGAGGATTAACTTGTGGTTATCAAGATAGGAAGAAGGTACATAGTTAAACATATATTAAGTTGAGGTCTAGGGGCACAGTATTTCTGTTGATCAATTTTCTTATCATAATTTTTGTTGAAAGGCCAATGAATGTAGCTTGTTCATGTTGATTTCAATATCATCATCATCTATTGGTACTTTTTGATGGACAATCTTGATCCATTTTAGTTGACATAGATATTTGGTTTTCCATTTTTTGTTTTGGTAGGTCGATATATGTACCTTTCTCTCTTTTTAATCATCAAATTCTTATGCAAGTTTTTTAAAGTTGGTTTCTTTGTATCATTACTTTATGGCTTTTTGTCTTGCTAGTACATATCTCTATGAATTCTCCATACCTTTACACTTGATTCATGTTTTATAAGAAAATTTGTCTTTAATCTCAATTTCTACTTCTTGTTTCTACCAACAAGATGATTTGTAATTTTGGGCACACTTTTTAGATTATCTATGCACTAACTTAGTTGTATTACAAATATAATTAACAATGTTACCTTGCATATGATTTGCGTTTTGCTTTATCTCCTAGAACATAAATCTACGACTTTCATTCTAAAATAAATTTATTTTTTTATCTTTAAATTAATATTTTCTACTCTTGGGTATTTCATTTGTTTTATCTCATGTCCTTTTTAAGTGTACATCTTAGATCATTAAATGATGTTAGATGGTCAAACATTTCATGGTATCACCTCAAAATCTTTACAATCTAAAAGTTCTTTTTTCCTTTTTAAGAAACAATCAATGTGTTTAAAAGACTTTTCTTTTGAAGAAAATAATCCTATTTTTGTGTTTTAAAAAAATACAAGCAATACTAAAATCATATGCTAAAGTGAACTAGAATATAATTTTATTATCTTTATTAACTTCCCAATCCATAACCACCAAGATATTTTTAAGTTCTTTTTCTATTTACCTATATGCTATATAAGTCTCTTAAAATTAAAAAATTTTTTCATGGATGCTTAGTGTTAAATTTCCCAAATCAATTTAAACTTTTCCTTAACATATCTAGTTATTTTTAAGGAGTGGTCATTACCAACATTTGTAGCTTGCTTTGTTAAAATGACCTTTGAAGCTATGATCCTTTCACTAATCCTCATAACATCTATTACACCTTTTAAATTTTTAGTCAAAATTATGAAAATTCTTTTTTTATCATGTTTTAAACCTAATTCTTAAAACTTAAATCATAATGTATTAAATTCTTTTGCCTTGTCTCATATCTACTTAGCTTTTTGAACACACAACATTTGTCTTTCATTGAATAATTATATTCAAATAATCCATCAGCTTTCTAACTAAAGTACATATATTTTAATATCCTATAATAATTCTTGTGTCTTGGACTAACTTTTTTCTTATATCATCCAAGATAATGTGGTAGCTATTGCTCATTTAAGACAACATTCAGGTGTGTAGAGCTTGTGCTCATATGTCACTTCATTCATACAATACAATGCATTCCTTCCAAGGGATGCATTAACACTAATACAATTTTGTTTTGGCTACATGTCATTTTTTTGGTTAATTTTACACAGGTATAGAGTTTCATAACACAACACTTCACTTTGTCTAAATATCTAGACTTAGAAGAACCCAGTTGAGTAAGTAAATAGTTTTAGAAGGCGCAATTTATGGTTTTATTGTCTGATCTGTTGAACTGATAGGTTGAAAAGTGTGGTAAAGCAGTTCTTAGGTTGGCATGTATTTTATCCATGAAATTAAGGTTCAATGATATTGGATAATCTACTAAACTTTTGTTACATGCCAATCTAGGTCCAAAAATGTGACTAGTCATCTGAAAGTATTTTTAAAGAAGATAACAACAAGGAAAGCAAACATGGGCCATCCATAAAGTGAACAAAGCATGCCACACTGGAATCAATATCATGCAGTGAAGTGATCACATGAGATCTCAAGAAATTCAGAAAACATAATTGAATGGTAACTGTGACAAAAATGTTTCATGGAAGGAAGTCCATACTTCAGAGTATGAATTTACCACATGTAAGAAGTTCCAAAAAGAATGGAGATGACATTTTCTATAAAAATATAGATCAAAGAAAGAAAGCTACAAAAATGGAATAGCAGCCTTAAGGAAAACCATGCACAATGAACGAGAGAAAAAAACTAGAAATATAATGTCAGAGTCACTGAACTCCAAAAACCCTTGATAAGCATTCAAAACTTAACAAACCTTGGATTCACTACTTGAGATCTTAGTCGTAGCCTCCGAAGAGTTCTATCCATAGTTTCTAAACATGCTTGCATTGATCATTATCTAACACTTTTTGTTCAGGCTTCTAGTTCATCTCATTTAGTTTGCTACTTTTATTCATTTAAAGCATATCAATTCAGTAATAACATTGTGTAGTTTGAATTCAGGAAATTGGACATAAGCTCAATAAGCATATATACACGTGTTTACTAGGTTATTAAATTTTTTTGCTATGGCCCATATTAATTGTAAGTATTTCGTTTGTTAGCATTGGAAAGGTGTGATATATAATATATGTTCATTATAGTGGAGTATAATTGACATTGGTTCTTGGAAATAGTAATGTTGGGTGTATAGTGAAAGAAATCCATAAACAACTATTATATGGAGAAATCAAACTATTTTATGCTGCAAGTTTTCTTTGGAGATTATAAAATCAAAGAGGTATTTAGAAACAATGTTTGATGAAAACAATTCCTTTGATGAGGAGTGTAGTCAAGCTTTTAAAATAGAGCCTTGGGAAAGTTGTTTGGATGGCTCAAAGAAAGAATGAAGTATACTACTCTATGAATAGTTATGTTTAGTTATTAAATATATGTTGTAGCTTTAAGATATCGAATTTGATTCTCTGATTTTTATATGAGTTCCTCTTATTTGATGCACTCAAACAGGTATAGTTTGCTTAAACTTACATTTCAGTTTATGGTTTATCTTCTCTTCTAATGATTGAATTTGGTTAAGTGTATACATTGTAGAGCTGAGTAATAATTATTTTACATGCTATTTCTTATTGATAAAACCTTTTGCTAATAGGTACAATTTTTCATATGGACAAACAAGTAGTGGTAAGACGTATACCATGAGAGGATCTACCAGCCAACTAAGAATCATACCACTTTCTATTCATGAGCTTTTCAGAATTATTCAAGAGGTGGTTTATCTCTAAAACTATAAATCCTTCCAGCCTTTTTTATGAATATTTCTTCATAATTTGTTGTCATTATCTTTTATATTTTTTGGTGCATTCATTTTAGTGGATTATTTTTTATCTTAATTATTGGCTTCTATTACACTTGCCTTTTTGAACTAATAAAATAGTTTAACATCCATGTTCTCATTTACTACATAGAAGTCCCTGACTATTAAAATTGTTTTTCGTCTACCAAACGTAGATATGCTTGTAATTATTAGCTTAACATTTCATCTCTAAAAGGAATCAAGGTTTATGTAAAAATTAGTTTAATGTTGTATTGTCTGCATAGGTATTTAGCTTTATTTTTTTGTCATTTAGAAAGTGGATAGAGAGTTCCTTGTTTGAGTGTCTTATGTGGAGATATACAATGAGGAGATCAAAACTTGTTGGCTCCTAGGCATCGAAAGTTGCAAATTCATGAATCAATTGAGGTATATTTCTAGTTTGTTCAATATGGTTTTGCGTTGCATTGCTATGAACTTTATTTATTTCTATTTGAATTATAAGTTCTACCTTATTTATGAAGAGAGGTATATATGTTGTTGGTTTGAAAGGAGAGATTGTTACCTCCCCCAGGCAAGTTCTTCAACTCATGGAATTTGGTGAACATAAGGCCAAAATGTCATTTCCTCATTTAATTTATATCATAGTAGCATTGCAACTTAAGGGCACAATTTCTTTTGTTTTACAGTACATCAACACATTGGGGAGACAAACATGAACCTTTACAAAGCCACTCCCATATGATGTTCTGCATGGCATGCATGTTTTTTTGTTATTGTGCTTTCTGTCGAACTTTTTTCAAGTATCTCAACTAGTTAAATTTAATTCCAGATTGTTGAAAGTAGGGAGTGAAGTAGAAAAGGTGATTCAATTAATTGTTTTGATGCTGTTCATGTATCTATTTTGGTACATTGTTTTGGTGACAAAATAATCATGCTTTTGTTTTGTTTGTTTATCGTCTCTTATACTTCCTTTTGGAGTAATTCTTGATGGTCTACATAACATTTTCTTTTTGATAGAATTTGGTGTATCTTGCTGGTTCAAAATGCATTGTTAAAACTGGTGTAGAAGGTGTGCATTTGAGAGAAGGCTCATATATAAATAAGTGCTTGATGACCATTGGTACTATAATTAAAAAACTAAGAGATGTTGAAAGCCAAGGGTCTGTTGCATCATTATATTTTTACTTGTCAATTATATGGCTTGTGTGTTGTTTCTCATGGAAGATTGTGATCTAGTGGTCATGCACCATATCGACTTAGCAAGTTAACTCGCATTTTGTAGCCTTTTCTTGGTGGAAATGCAAATACTACTATGATTTGTGACATCACCCTCTCACAGGTTCCTTATTCAATTTATTAGATTTAAATTTATCGATGAATTTACTACATGAATTCCTATACAGCCTGTGCAATTAACCTTACAATAGTTAAAATATAAGGCTGTGGGCTATTAAGGTCATCAAAGATGCTTAACTCAATAGATGTAAATTAAAATTAATTAGGTAAGCATTGGCTAAAAGTATTATCATGGTTAAGCCACTAACTTGTGTAGCCTTAAATCATTTTATGCTATCCATATGCAATTCTATGTGTTCTAAGGACAAAAATCAGTAGCACATATACAATGAACTCATGTTAATTTAATGAAGTACTTGATTTGTCTGCGAGGTATTTTCAACTTTAGCCTTCATAAGCAAACTTCTTTTTCAAAACAACAACAGTAGAAATGAATGTGTGAAAATGACAAGAAGCAAAGGAACAAGGCAAAGGGATATGAGGATTTTTTCATAAAAAGGTTGAATTCTCTAAGAATCAATTCAAGAGGTTTTGAATTCATGAACTGATTCCAAAAATTCCCTAAATTTTTCAAGTTACTTTTTAATAGTTCTAGATTCTTTCATACATCCTTAACATCCCTTTTTATAGAGGATTGGGTATAATATTTAATTATAAAGCAAAAAAAAGCGATTTTGATCAAAAATTTAAAATTCTAAACCTATTCTTGTCTATCTACTAGGGTGCGCCCCACACCTTGCATCTGTACATCAGTCTCAGAGGGCTGTCTAGGAGAGGTTACTATTCTTGCATGCAAAATATGTATGCAGGTTGTCATTACACATGTCCACATGCAAGCACACTTGCCTGGTGTGTCGTTCCCTTTTGCTTGTGCTCATGCACCATCACATGCAGTGCTTGGTCAGTGTACTACAACGTGTGCTTCGATAGCTTGTAGCATGTCTCCAGGTATGACTTAGAAATTGGTCTTGTTGCTTTGTGCTGTTTCATTGATTTTTATTGTTTTATCTCTCACTTGATTTTTGTCATCAATTTTTGATTCAATGAGTTAAAAAGTGATCTTCTAATTAGTACCTTGAATATTTGGAAATTAGTTAGAGCTTCCAAATCCTTTTGATTGTCTACTTTTGGATTTTGTTCATCTTTCATAGTTGTTGGAAATTGAAAGCAAATTACACAGAAGCTATAACTTTATTTATTCCATGATAAGCATTTTATGAAGTGTCATTTCTTTAGTTGCATATTTCTTACATTTTGGACAAATAATTTATACTACTTTTCATATAACAAAAACATTATGGAGGTACTAGTTACAAACTTCATAATGATCTTTCTCCATTTTAAAAATTATTTTTAAGATAATTGTTGTTTGCCAAATATCAATAAACTAAAAATGAGTTTTCTCTGTCACAGTGGCTTGGAGTACATACCTCCCCCTTGCTTGAGATTATCAGTGTTCATACCTTATCTTGCTTAAATTATTGTTATTCTTATATGGTCCCGCTTTGCAATCTATGTTCATTTGTTGACATTATATTTGCACACCATTCCATCCTTTTGTGTTGCACCATTTTTTCATGCCTTTTTGTTCTTTCACCCTATGCTTCCTTTCTTTCTTCTCATCATCTTTATCTTTTGATGCTCTATCATCTTCATGATGCCTCCTAGATGGGCAAGCTCCCTTTTTTATTCATCACTAGCAATCATTGTTCGATCTCATTGATCCATTCCCTGGTTAACCATCTTTTGATTTGTTAGGTACTATACCATGCATCATTTCTTTACCTCTCGAAACCTTATCTCATTGTCTCGGTATTCCTTTGTCCTCTATACAATGCTCTTTCCCCCTACCTAGCTTACTGCTAACAACTTCATCTCAGGATGAATGTTAGAACTCACCTTTCTAAATCAACAAATTAGGCACAAGTTGTGCCTTTCTCTCTCCTCCCACAAGCATTGCACTAGCATCCACTTCTGTTGCCCTTCATGTTCTAATCACTTCAACAACCTCCCCTCTTATACATACAACACTCATGTTTGCCCTACCCCTCCCATCATCTGCCTTAACAAATTATGACATGAAACTTTATTCTTAAGCCATCTACAATTGTATAAAAGTCTTAATTCATTGTCCAAGTAAGACTTGTGTAGCAACTTAACCATAACTATGCTAGAATGGTGGTGTTGACATCTTCGTAGAGTTGGCATTAGAATATGAGTTGAATGGTTTAGTTCCCTTGTTAGGTATTATATTAAAATACTAGTTCTTTGCATACATGCATCTTGTTGAGGCCACGGCATGGAAAGCTAGAGTAGGACACCGTTGATATGTGGGGAATGGATTTTCCTAACTTCATTAAGTTGGTGGTGATTGTACTCGACATGACTCCATGCCATTAGCCACCATGCAACATCTTGTTGTAGATACCATTGCGTATTTTGAGGGATCATCTAACCCTGAGTTTGTCAAATGGTGACAGCCATTAGTTATAAGATTTGTCGTTTGAACTTGATTGTGACTCAATCTAGCTCAGTTAAGCAAGCCCATTGTCACATAAAAGGATGTGGGTCCTCTTTCCTTCGTTCGCTTAGGAATTATTGATTCTCCTCTCTAGCACAATGAAGAAACCCTTAAATGATCATTGTTTGAATATTAGATGTTGGCATGATAGCTCCTGGACCTGTGAATATAGAGATCAACTTAGGTCCTTTGAATATACGATTTTGGCTTTACATGGGATCAAACTTGATGACATTTAATTCTATAGCATTTTTCATAATTTAAGGCTATTTCATAATAAAGGTTGTTATCATAATTGTAATTATTACTTAGGTGGTTCGAACTTGGGCCCTTGCTTGAGGTTTTTTTATTACTTATGCTTACAATGACCTATACTTTAAGATTGCCTCTTGGTATGTGTTTAGAGACTTACCCCCTTTAATTGGAGCTAGTGGGAAGGAAGAAAATGAGAAATATAGTAATTCTTCTTATAAATATTATGGTGGATGATGTTCCTTGCTTGGGCTCCACCTCTATTTTGTTCAACAATTGCTTAAGGAATCCAATCCTTTTTAAGCTTTCTTGGGCTCTATCAAATGAGGATTGATGATAGTCTTCCCAAATTCCTTTTTGTGGTTCTTCTTAAACCCCTTCTTTGATTACTTAACTTGCATCATTTCTTTTGTGTCTAAATCCAAGGGTAATCTGCTTTAAGTTTACGACTTTTTGAGCTAACCATTGAAATTTAAACTTATTATGGTGTACCAGGCGATTTTACCTTGTGAGATGGCCCTCAATATTACATATCCAAGCTCAAGTAGATCAAATTTTTTTTGCAAGTTCTGAAAGAGGTCTACATCCCTTGAACAAAAGATTGATTTTTTTCTTTTCCACAAGAGCATCTTCTCCTTGCATGGTTGGTTGCTTTGTCAGGAAAGACAATGTCAATTTGCTATCCATAGCTTTAAGAAGTTTATCTCTTGTGGATTGCTCGACATGCAAAGTTTTGTTGGTTGCATGTTGAAGAAAACAACTCAAACTTATTTCATGGTGATTAAAATGTCAGAAGGAATCTAATTCTCTTCAAATGGCTATTTTTAATAATCTTGATGATTGAATACAACCCTTTGTTCTTGACATCCTCATAGACTACTTTGGGCTCCAATTTACCATTCGTGCTCAATTGGGTTGATGATCTCTCATCAATAGGCTTTTGAAACATTGATCTTCTTGGGGTTCCTAAAAATATCAATCATTTTTTGAATTTGTAGCAATCTTATCAGCTGGGTTCATTATTGAGTTCTTGGATTGTTTGAATATCATTTGGAGGAATTTCATTATGGTTGTCACTTAGGCCTTTGTTACAACAAGGTTTGCACCAACTTTTGTTCTATAGATACCATGCTTATTGCAAAGATTATTATTGTCCAATCAATCTTAGAGGATAGACCACTCTCTATTTTGTATTTTATTTATAAGATCATTATGAAAGTTTTGGCTAATAGATTCATCCTCATCATTCCCAACATTATCCAATAAGTGTAAGTAGCTTTTTTCAAAGGTAATACCTTCATGATAACATTAATTTAACCATAAAACATGTTTAGAAAGTTAGTGCCAAATATCATAAAATGTTCTTTTATAAATATTGATGTATCCATTCTTTTGGCTCAATTAACTAGAACAACTTTTTTTACTAAAGAGTAGAAATTTAAGTTTTTTTCAAGCTTCTTGCTTAGATGAAGATGTGCACCTCTAATATATGTTTCTTTTTTTGGGTTATTTAGTAAGTCTAGAGGACTTTGTAATTGTAGTCTTATTTCTCTCTTTGCCTTTAGTATCATTTTGTATGCCTTCTCATGTGCTATTGATGTACACTTGATGACACATTTAGGGAGAATAGATTTAGCCAAATTAGAAATAAAAACACATACATCACTTGTCTTGTCTTTATGTCTTTATTGATGAACACATTTTCATTAGGCAAAACGATTTGTAAATGTTATTATAGGTACAATATCTCATATCATACTACACAACCCATGCCTAACATAATCGTTGGACAATGTATCGTACAATCGATTTCTATTAAGTAATGAGGGAATTGATTATATAGGTCTGGTTCAATCCTCGTATTTGTATGATGATAAGAATTCTCTGACAACTAATTATATTGGTCCAAATGACCTTTCGTAGTTGTACCATCCATAACATATATGCAGAACACCATAATGTTGATTGTAATAGGCAAATAATAGCATTATAGAAGTATAAAGCATAATCAACATCGCAATGCATTGGTGTACTAGTTCAATATATACGTTGTTCTAATACAAAGCCATACTCATATATGTAAAGATAGTTGGATAAGCAATTGGACAAGATGAACTTTCTATTAAGTGGTACATAGCTTATTATATTCTTTGATTTTCATTTTGCATTAGCATGATCGTTAATATCTACTCATGTGTCATATTGGTATGATCATCTTGTTGTACTAATATGATAACCTTAAATTATCAATTTGACTTGAAATCTCAAAATTTTCAATTTCAATGGATTTTTTGGTAAGCTATTGTACTATATGTTCATTTGATTAGACCAATACAATTTTTATCATTTTTCCCTTTCATACATAGGCCAAAAAACTTTCTAACTCTAGTTGTTATGGTTGTACTAGTAAAATCTAAACGATTGTCTGATACGATCATTACATTAAAAAATTGTAATGATCTCCAGCAATTTCAATGTCTCAGGGAACACATGCATCCCTTTCTTGACATTCAAATTAGTTAGTACATTTTCTAATAAAATAGTGTGTGCCAAATCTTTATCTTTCTATATTATATAAACAAAAAAAATTTAAAAATCCCTTTCTTTCATGTACTCTTCCTTTTTCATTTTTCAATCTTTTTCTTTCAAATGAAAAAATTGTTTTCTTTCCTTCTTCCTTTTCAACTCCTCTTTCTCTCTTCATGCTTTGTTGAATGTTGCCTGTCGAAAGAATACTCATCAAAATAGAGATAGCCTAAATTCAATATGTATTCTACCTTCCCCCACACAAACACCCTCTCTCTCCCTTCTCTCTTTTAGAAGTCTAGAAGTTTTGCAAATAATTGTTTTTTATTACTTTTTAAGAAGATGAGCAATCTTTAGCAAAGTTGCCAGAATTTGGTGGCCCTTCCTTAAATAGTGGTAGCAATGTCCCTGTCTTTCTATTGCCTCCCTTGTAAGCTGTTTCTTATGCCCTATTGTGAACAAATGACAATGAGTCTCTTTTTTGATTATTTTTAAGGGTGTGAACATCAAATTTCTCCTAAATAATTATATGGAATCATAATCAATTCCTACAAATAAAATTATAGACTTGTCATTTCAAGGAATTTGTGCCTCCAGACTATTGCAATCTAACTGAACGAGAAACTAGAGTAATTTTGCTCATCAAATAGCTCGAGGAGCTGGTTCTTACCGATCAAAATGTTCCATTGAACATAGTTTTTTTATTATTATTGCATTAAAGTATTCTTCCTATGTAGATTGAACCTTTCGAAATGGAGAAGACTTCACTACAAATGAACTTGGATAATGTTGTTACCTTGCCAACTGAATAGAATGCCTGCTTTAGGGAGAAGTGTGAAGATGTATGTTTTTTAGCTATAGTTCTATTTCATGTAGTAGGTGCATAATTTAATGAATATCTTCATTTGTTTATGAGTTTATGCTTGGCTTTATTCTTAGAGTCTGGTTCATACCACGAGTGCTAGGCAAATTGCTTAATTAAACGATGTCTCTAACATATTAGTGATAGTCCTATTCAGTAATATCCCTTTTTATTTTATATGTTTTGTTTGTTTTTAAGGAACTAATTTAGTTTAATATGTTCTTAGGAATATAGATCTAATAACTAAACTAAAATTCCTTTTTTGAAGTTTGGAATACATTTTAATTACTTGAAAGTTGAATATTAATGTTTATGATAGGTTATTACAACAAATGCAGAGATGTCAGATCTATGTGATTTCTCTTAAGCATAATTTGACTTGTAGTCATTAGTAATCTTTGATAAGCTTAACATAAATAGCATTGATAATGATACTTTATCTTGTACTTATTACATAAACATTAAAAACAATTATGTGCAAATGCGAATTGATTAGAGAGACCACACATATAAATAAGGAAATTGACATAAAATCACAAAATATGATCTTAAACTATCAAAAACTTAACATTAAATAATTCAACTAGGAAGATGTTTAGTAAAACATGTTAAATAATTTGGAGCATCTAGTGCTCTAAGAAAGAAAAGAAAACATGGTAAAACTAGGTAAAGGCATCAGACATCTTTAACTTACTCTAATGGTTACAACGGAGAAGAAAGTAGTGGTTGGCAACAACAACAGAAATCAGAGAAATTGCTTATGGGTGGAACATCCTTAGCATCCTTTTTTATTCTTAAATCTCTTTATATATGTCTGGATGTAACTCTCATTATAATTTCCTTCATTTTTAATCATCAACCACATATCTGTGTTTTTAAATAATATTGCAATTTCTCTTCAAACTTTATAATAGTGCACTACCAACTTGTAGTACAACTTAACTACAAGTTTATATTCAAATGGTGTTGGTTACTACATTGACGATTTTTGACTTCAAATACATTTCAAGAGAACTGTGCATTGCATAATGATTGTACTTTAAATTAACCTTCATTTCATTTGGATTGTTTACTTTGTTCTAGAGGTTGTTTTCTTATAAGAGAATAATGTTTTGGTGATGTTAATTGTGACATTTCATTAAATTTTTTTCAATTGAAATTTTAAATAAAATTTTCTTAGTTGTATAATATATAAAATAATTGAACTCAATTAATGTGTTTTGAATTGTTTTCAATGTGCTATTATAAACTCTTTTGTATTTTGTTGTTCTCTTTTAGCTACAACAAGAAGTCAGGAATGCTTAAGAAGTTGCAAGAGTAGTCTATGATGAGCTAGTTTTCTATCCTCTCTCCATAAGATAATGTATGAGATGATTCACAAGATGTGGTGAAGAAGAAAAGGAAGAATGGCAAGGTGAGAGATAAGGAAGTGAAGTCATAGTAGTTGACTATGGTGGAATTGATGGCAATGGGGAAACATTGTGACCACTTATGATAGTGCCTAATGGAGCTCCTTTGTTGTAGAGAGGATGCTACAGTTTTAAGAAATTATGAAAGAAATAAAAGAAGTGGAAAGTGTTGTAGATGAAGGCATTTATGACCTACAGTAGAGTGGCTATTTGGATGGAAGGGAAATTAGTGGAGATTTATTCACTAAAATTCTTCTTGATTAAGAATGTGGTCTTAGTTGGAAGGTAGAAGAAAATTGTAGTGTCTAGCCTTATTGGTTTAGGTTGATTTCAATTTTTTTATATTATAATAAAGCCATACTTGATCTCTCAAGTGCCAAACGGGCATGCCTTTGATGTACATGACAAAATTGATATCATTGAGGTTGTTTATAGGGTTAACATTATAGGATTGTGTTGATGAAGTTCAAATATTTAATAATTATGAAGGCATCTTACAAAGTTAGCCAAAGTGTGAAGAAAATGCATGATGATATGTCGTAGGGTAGAGCTTGCTTCGAGAGATAGTTGAACTTAATTTATGAAGCTTATCTATGATCTTGAGATCATTCTAAGCTTGTCTATTGGTTATCGAGGAGTGTTAGAGTCCATTGATACTTTAGTTGAAGGTGTCGATTATGAATGCTAATCATTAATGGGACATTGTTAATACTCGTGTGATAGAGATAAGCTATCAAGGGATGTCCTTGAGGATTAACTTGTGCTTATCAAGATAGGAAGCAGGTATATAGCTCAACTTATATTAAGTTGAGGTCTAGGTGCACAGTACTATCCTTGATCAATTTTCTTGTCATAATTTTTGTTGAAAAGCCAATGAAGGTAGGTTTTGATGTAGATTTTAATATCATCATCATCTATGGGTACATTTTTATAGACAATATTGATCCATTTTAGTAGACATAGATATTTGGTTTTCCAATTTTTGTTATGGTTAGTTGATATATGTACCTTTCTCTCTTTTTAATCTTCAAATTCTTATACACGTTTTTAGAGTTGGTTTCTTTGTATTATTACTTTGTGGCTTTTTGTCTTGCTAGTACATATCTCTTTGAATTCATCGTACTTATACACTTTAGTCATATTTTATAACAAAATTACTTTTTAACCTCAATTTGTACTTCTTGTTTCTACCAACAAGGTGATTTGTAATTTTGGGCACACTTTTTGGATCTTCTATGCACTAACTCAGTTGTATTAAAAATATAATTAACAATGTTATCTAACATGGGATTTTTTTTTTGCTTTATCTCCTAGAACATAAATCTAAAAGTTTTATTCTTCAGTAAATTTCTTTTTTTATCATTAAGTCAATATTTTCTATTCTTGTGTAATTCATTTGTTTTATCTCTTGTGCTTTTTAAGTAAACATCTTAGATTATTAATTGATGTTGCATGGCCAAACATTTCATGGTATCAACTTAAAATCTTTACAATAAAAGTTCTTTTTTCTCTTTAAGAAACAATCCATGTGTTTAAGAGACATTTCCTTTCAAGTAATTAATGCTCCTTAAGTTTCTTAAAAAAATACAAGCAATAATAAAATCATATGCTAAACAAGAAAATAATTTTATTATCTTTATTAACGTTTCCAATCCATAACCACCAAGATATTGTTTAAATTATTTTTATTTTACCTATATGCTATTTAAGTCTCTTAAAATTAAAAATGTTTTCCTGGATGCTTAGTGTTAACTTTTCCAAATCAATCTAAACTTTTCCTTAACATATTTAGTCCTTTTTTAGGAGTGCTCTTTACCAACATTTACAGCTTGCTTTGTTATAATGATCTTTGA
The DNA here is from genome assembly GCA_023846275.1 of Vanilla planifolia. Taxonomy (NCBI): domain Eukaryota; kingdom Viridiplantae; phylum Streptophyta; class Magnoliopsida; order Asparagales; family Orchidaceae; genus Vanilla; species Vanilla planifolia. Next base: position 342,730 of record JAIUJO010000272.1, read on the forward strand.
AGCTATGATCTTTTCACCAATCCTCATAACATCTATTACCACTTTTCAATTTTTATTCAAAATTGTAACAATTCTATTTCTATCATGTTTCTAACCTAATTGTCAAAACTTAAATACTAAAGTATTAAATTCTTTTGTCGTGTCTCATATCTACTTAGCTTTTTGAACACACAACATTTGTTTTTCATTGAATAATTATATTAAAAAATTCCATCAGCTTTCTGACTAAAGTACATATATTTTAATATCTCATAATAATTCTTATTTCTTGGACTGAATTTTTTATTCGGTAATCCAAGATAATGCGGTAGCTCTTGCTCATTTAAGAAAACATCTGGGTTTGTAGAGCTTGTGCCCTTCACTTTATTCATGCAATAATATGCATTCCTTCCAAAGGATCCATTAACAATAATGCAATTTTGTTTGGGCATCATGTCATTTTTTTGGTTAGTTTTACATCAATTTTGAATTGCATAACACAGCCCTTCACCTCATTTAAATAGAATGTAGACTTGGAAGAAACCCGTTGAACTAGTAGATAGTTTTAGAAGGTTCAATTCTATGGTTTGGTTGCCTGATCTATTGAACTGACAGGTTGAAAAGTGTGGTAGAGTAGTTCTTAGGTGAGTGTCTATTTTATCCATGAAATTAATGTCCAATGATATTGGACAATCTTCTTAACTTTTGTTACAAGACAGTACATGTACAAAGATATGATTAGTCAAACTAAAAGCACTTTTAAAGAAGTTAGTGAACAATTAAACTTATATAGCATTATTTCAACAAGGAAAGCAAACATGAGCCATCCATAAAATGAAGTAAGCATTCCACACTAGAATCCATATCATTTAGTGATGTGATCACATTAGATCTCAGGAAAATCAAGAAAACATCAGTGAACAGTAACTATGACCAAAAATTTTCGTAGAGGGAAGTCCATACTTTAGAGCAAGAATTTACCACATGTAAGAATTTTCCAAAAACAATGGAGATGATATTTTATATAAAAATATAGGTCAAAGAAAGAAAGCAGCAAAACTGGAATAGCAGCCTGAACGAAAACCAAGCACAATGAACGATAGGAAGAAAACTAGAAATATAATGTCGGAGTCACTGAACTCCACAAATCCTTGACATCCATTCAAAACTTAACAAACCTTGGATTAACTACTTGAGATTTTAGTCGTAGCTTTTGAAGAGTTCTATCCACAGTTTCTAGACATGGTTGCCTTGATCATTGTATAACTCCAAAACTGGAATAGCAGCCTGAACAAAAACCAAGCACAATGAACGATAGGAAGAAAACTAGAAATATAATGTCAGAGTCACTGAACTCCACAAATCCTTGATATGCATTCAAAACTTAGCAAACCTTGGATTAACTCCTTGAGATTTTAGTCGTAGCTTTTGAAGAGTTCTATCCACAGTTTCTAGACATGTTTTTCTTGATCATTGTATAACTCTTTTGTTCATGCTTCTACTTAATCTCATTTTGTTTGGTACCCTTAATCATTTAAAGTGTATCAGTTTAGTCATAAAATTATCTTTTTTGAATTCAAGAAATTAGACATGAGCTCAAAAAGCATATATACACATGTTTACTAGTTTATTAAATTCTTTGATGTGGTCCACATTAATTATAAGTATTTAGTATGTTCACATTAGAAAAATGTGATATATAATTTATGTTTATTATAGAGGAGTGTATTTGACATTGGTTCTTGAAAATGTTAATGTTGGGTGTATAGTGAAAAAAAATAGTAAACAACTATTATATGGAGGAATCAAATTATTTTATGCTGCAAGTTTTCTTTCAAGATTATAAAATCAAAGAGGTATTTACAAACAATGTTTGATGAAATCAATTCCCTTGATAAGGAACACAAAAAAGCTTTTAAAATAGAGCCTTGGAAAAGTTGTTTGGATGCTCAAAGAAAGAATGAACTATACTATATTATGATGTAAATGTCATATCTTAAGGTCACTTGGTCAAACAATGGTTGATCTTTATTCCACATAGATTAGCCAACTTTTCATCTTTGTTGTAGTTTTATTACATATATGTTTTTACTTTTGAGTGCTCATATTTTTTAAGGCACAACAAAAAGGTGGAGGATGAGTTACTGGTCATTCTTGAATATGGACTATAGCTTAAATTAATAAAATTATACAAATGGAGTCCTCTCTAAATTTTACTTTGATTTTAAATTGAATAGTGATGTTTTGAAAGAACTTTTGGTTATAGATCATATCATATGTATTTTGCATTGCAGAATATGTCAAAAGTTTTCTTTGGATTAGTCTACAAACTTCAGCATTGTTTTATGAGAACTTAAAGAATTTTTAGCTATTTAATTCGATTCATTGATTTTTATATAAGTTCCTCTTGTTTGATGCACTCAAATAGGTTTTGGTTTCTTAAACTTATATTTTAGTTTATGGTATATCTTCTGTTTCATTAGTTGAATTTGGTTAAGTGTATATGTTGTAGATAGCATTTTGAGTAATAATCTTTTTACATGCTATCTCTTATTGATAAAATGTTTTACTAACAGGTACAGTTTTTGCATATGGACAAACAAGTAATTGTAAGACGTGTACCATGAGAGGCTTTGGCAGTCAACCGGGAATCATACAGCTTTCTGTTCACGAGTTATTCAAAATTATTCAAGAGGTGTTTTACCTCTTCAACTATAAATCTTTCTAGCTTTTTTATTGATATTTTTTCATAAATTATGGTCATTATTTTTTATATTTTTCTGGTGTGTTCATTTTAGAAGATTGTTTTTTATCTTAATTTTTTGCTTTTATTACACTTGCCATTTTGAACTAATAAAATAGTTTAACATCCATGTCCTCATTTACTACATAGATGTCTCTGACTATTAAAAATGATTTTCATCTAACAGACATATATCTACTTATTATTATTAGGATAATATTTCATCTCTAAAAGGAATCAAAGTTTATGTAAAAATTAATTTAATCTTTTATTGTCTGCATAGCTATTTTGCTTTATTTTTTTTCTTTTACAAAGTGGATAGAGAGTACCTTGTTTGAGCATCTTACATGGAGATATACAATGAGAAGATCAATGACTTGTTGGCTCCTGGGCATTGAAAGTTGCAAATTCATGAATTACTTATGGTATATTTCCAATTTTGTCAACATGGTTCTTTGTTGCATCACTGTGAAATTTATTTATTTCTTTTTGAATTATAAGTCCTACCTTATTTATGAAGAGAGAGGCATATATGTTGTTGGTTTGAAAGAGGAGATAATTACCTCCCCTGAGCAAGTTCTTCAACTAATGGAATTTGGTGAATGTAAAGCCAAAACATCATTTCCTCATTTTAGTTATATCATAGTAGCATTACAACCTAAGGGCACAATTTCTTTTGTTTTATAGTTTATCAACACATCGGGGAGACAAACATGACCTTTTATAGTAGCGGCTCTCGTACAATTTTTTGCATGGCATGTAAATTTGTTTGTTATCATGTTTTCTATCAAACTTTTTTTAGGTATGTCAACTAATTTGATTTAATTCTAGGTTGCTGAAAGTAGGGCGAGAAGTAGAGAAAATGATTCAATTAATTGTTTTAATGTCGTCGTGCATCTATTCCGATAAGTTGTTTTGGCAGCAAAATAATCATGCTTTCATGTCATCTCTTACGCTTCATTTTGGAATAATTCTTGATGGTCTACGTAACATTTTCTTTTTTTTTTTGATAGAATTCGGTGGATCTTGCTGGATCGGAGTGTGCTGTTAAAACAGGTGCAGCAGGTGTGCGCTTGACAGAAGGCTTATATATAAATAACTACTTCATGACCCTTGGTACTGTAAATAAGAAACTAAGAGATGGTGTTGAAAGCCAACGAAATGTTGCATCATTATATTTTTACTTGTCAATTATATGGCTTGCATGTTATTTCTCATGGAAGATTATGCTCTCCTGGTCATGTACCATATCGGGAGAACAAGTTAACTCGCATTTTGTAGCCTTCTCATGGTGGAAATGCAAATACTGCTATGATTTGTGACATCACCCTCTCATAGGTTCCTTATTCAATTTATTAGATTTAAATTTACCAAGGAATTTACTACATGAATTCCCATACGGCTCTTGCAATTGACCTGAACATAGTTAAAATATAAGGCTGTGGGCTATTAAGGTCATCAAAGATGCCTAACACAATAGATGAAAATTAAAATTAATTCGGACCTTACAAGCTTTTGCTAAAAGTATTGTCATGGTTAAGCCTCTAACTTGTGTAGCCTTAAATCATTTTATGCTATCCATATCCAGTTCTAAGTGTTCAAGGGACAAAAATTAGTTGCACATGGACAATGAACTAATGTTGAATTTGATGAAGTACTTGATTTGTCTACGAGGTATTTTCATCTTGAGCCATCTAATTAGCAAACTTTTATTTTAGAACAGCAATAGTGGAAATGAAAGTGAAAATGACAAAAAGCAAAGGAACAAGGTGAAGGGAAAGTAGGATTTCTTTTATAAAAAGATGGAATTCTCTAAGAATCAATTCAAGTACTTAATTTCTTTCTTCTCATCATCTTTATTTTTTGATGTCTCTACCATCTTCACAATGCCTCCTTGGTCGACAAGCTCCCTTTTTTATTAATCACTAGCTGTCATTGTTCGATCTAGTTTATCGTTGCCCTCGTCAACCATCCCTTGATTTGTTGGGTACTGTACCATGCATCATTTCTTTGCCTCTCAAAACCTGATCTCATTTTCTTGTTATTCCTTTGTCCTCTATATAATGCTCTTTTTACCTATCTAGGTTACTGCTAATAGCTTCATCTCAGGATGAAGCCTAGAGCTCACCTTTCTAAATCAACAAATTAGGCACAAGTTGTGCCAATTCTCTCATCCCACAAGCATGGCACTAGCATCCACTTCTGTTGCCCTTAATGTTGCGATCACTTCAACTACCGCCCCTCTTATACATACAACACTCATGTTTGGCCTACCCCTCCAAACCTCTCCCTTAGCAAATATTACATGAAACTTTATACCAAAGCCATCTGCAATTGTATAAAAGTCTTAATACATTTTCCAAGCAAACCTTGTGTAGCAACTTAACTTTTGCTATGATAAAATGGTGGTGTCGGCATCTTCTTAGAGTTGGCATTGGTATATGAGGCGAATGGTTTAGTTCCCTTGTTATGTATTGTATTAAACTACTAGTTCTTGGCATACACGCATCTTGTTGAGGCCATGGCATGGAAAGCTAGAGAAGGACACCATTGATAAGTGGGGAATGGATTCTTCTAACTTCGTTAAGTTGGTGTTGATTTAACTCGACATGACTCGATGCCATTGTCCACCATGTAACATCTTGTTGTAGATACCATTGATTATGTTGAGGGATCATCTAACCTTGAGTTTGTCAAGTGATGATAGCCATTAGTTATAAGATCTACCCTTTGAAGTTGATTGTGACTTAATCTAACACAGTTAAGCCCATCATCCCTTAAAAAGAGGTGGTTCCTCTTCCCTTCGTTTGCTTGGGAATTTCTTTTTCTCCTCTCTAATCCAATGAGTAAACACTCAAATGTTCATTGTTTGAATGTTAGATGTTGGCATCATAGCTCCTAGATTTGTGAATATATAGATCAACTTAAGCCCTTTAAGTATATGATTATGGCTTTACTTGGGATCAAACTTGATGATGTTGAATTTTACAACTTTTTTTCATAATTTAAGGCAATTTCATAATAAAGGTTATTATCCTAATAGTAATTATTACTTAAGGGTTGGATTTTGGGCCCCTTGCTCGAGATTTTTTTTGATTACTTATGCTTACAATGACCAAGACTTTACGATAGCCACTTGGTATGAATTTAGAGGCCTTACCCCCTTTAATTAGAGCTAATGGGAAGGAAGAAAATAAGAAATATAGTAATTCTTCTTATAAATATTGTGGTGGATGATGTTCCTTGCTTGGGCCCACCTTTATTTTGTTCAACAATTGTTTAAGGAATCCAATGCATTCTAAGCATTCTTGGGCTCTGTCCAATGAAGTTTGATGATGGTCTTTCCAAATTCCTTTGTGTGGTTCTCCTTACACCACCTCTCTGATTACTTAACTTGCATCATTTCTTATATGTCTTCATCCAAGGGGAATCTTCTTAAAGTTCAAGAATTTTTGAACTAACTATTGAAATTTAAAGTTATTATGGAGTAACAAGGTAGTTTACCTTGTGAGATGGCCCTCAACATTACTTATGCAAGCTCAAGTGGATCAAATTTTTTTGTAAGTTCTGAATGGTGTCTATATCACTTGAAGAAAAGATTGATATTTTCTTTTCCATAAGAGCATCTTCTCCTTGCATGAGTGGTTGCTTTATAAGGAAAGATGACAACAACTTTATAACCTTAGCTTTAAGAAGTTTATCTCTTGTGGATTGCTCAACATGCAAAGTTTTTTTGGTTTCATGTTGAAAAAAACAACTTGAACTTATTTTATGGTGAATAAAATGTTGGAAGAAATCTAATTCTTTTGGAATGAATTTTTTTATTTTTCCCTTGATAAATGAATGCAACCCTTTGTTGTTGACATCCTCATAAACTACTTTGGGCTCTAGTTTACCTTTTGTGCTCAATTAAGTTGATGATCTCCGATCGATAGGATTTTGAAGCATTGTTCTTCGTGGGGTTCTTGAAACTATCAATCCTTTTTTTAATTTGCAATAATCTGATCAGTTGGGTTCATTGTTGATTGCTGCTTGGATTGTTTGGATATAATTTGGAGGAATTTCATTATTGTTTTCACATAGGCCTTTGTTACAACAAGGTTAGCACCAACATTTGTCCTATAGATATCATGCTCATTTCAAAGACAATTATTTCTCAATCAATCTTAGAGGATATACCACTCTCTATTTAGTATTTTGTTTATAAGATCATTGCCAAAATGTTGGCTAATAGATTCCTCCCCATCATTCCCAACATTATCCAATAAGTGTAAGTAGCTTATAACAAAGGTAATAACTTCATGATAACATGAAGTTGGTTATAAAACTTGATTAAAAAGTTAGTGCCAAATATATGTTTTCTCCAAGCTTCTTGCTTAAATGAAGATGTGCATTTGTAATACATGTTTCTTTTTTTTTAGTTATTTAGCAAGTTTAGAGGGCATTGTCATTGTTGTCTTTCTTCTTTCTTTGTCTTTTGTATCATTGTGTATGCCATCTCATATGCTGTTAATGTACTCTTGTCTTTATGTATTTATTGATGAACACATTTTCATTGGTAAAAAGGGTTTGTGAATGCTATTGTAAGGTACATTATGTCGTATCATACTACACAACCCATGCCTAATATATATTTTTGGACAACGTATTGTACAATCGATTTCTATTAATTAATTAAGGAATTGATTGTATAAGTTTGGTTCAATCCTTATATTTGTATGATGATAAGAAATCTTTGACAACTAATTATATTGGTCCAATTTACCTCTCGCAGTTGTACAATCCGTAACAAATATGCACAACACCATAATGTTGATTGTAATAGGCCAATAATAGCATCATACAAGTATAAAGCTTGATAAACATGGCAATGCATTGGTGTATTGCTTCTATATATACATTGTTCTAATACAGTCCATACTCATATATGTAAAGATGGTTGGATGAGCAATTGGACAAGATGATCTCTTGATTAAGTGGTACATAGCTTATTGTATTATTTGATTTTTATTTTGCATTAGTACGATCATCAACATCTACACATGTGTCATATTGGTATGATCATCTTGTTCTGCTAATATGATAACCTTAAATTATCAAATTGACTTGAGCTCTCAAAATTTTCAAATGTAATGGATTTTTACATAAACCATTGTACTATATGTTCATTTGATTATACCAATACAATTTTTATTGTTTTCCCTTTTCACAATTAGGCCAAAAAGCATCCCAACTCTAGCTGCTAGGGTTGTACTAGTACGATCTAAAAGATTGACTCATACTATCATTACACAAAAAAATTGTAATAATCTAGAGCAATTTGAACTTCTCAGGGAACTCATATGTATCCCTTTCTTGACATTAAAATTAATTAATACATGTTTTTAGAAAAGATTGTGGGCTAGATCTTTATCTTTCTATGTTATATCTACAAAACAAAATTGAAAATCCCTTTCTTTCCTATAGTCTTCCTTTTTCTTTTTTCAATCTTTTTTTTCAAATGACAATATTGTTTTCTTTCCTTCTTCCACTTCAACCTATCTCTTTCTCTCTTCATGCTTTCACTCTCTTTCTACACTCCCAATGTTTTCCAATCATATGCACTAAGTCTTTGGCATGGGAGAAGTTAAGAAAACTAAAATAATTTCTTTTTATTATTATTTTTTTTGTAAATTCATAGAAAATTCAATTTGCCTCTTAAGGCTACAAACCTCATATCAGTAGATTCCTCATAACAATACCTTTGTAACTATATACACAAATATAAATTAGGACATAGGTTTTTTAGCACTTTTTTGAGATGCTCACAATTAAACATATGTTTGAATTCTTGATTTGCATTGCTTACATTTGATATATTTTTGAGAGGATATAGGAGTTTTATGAGACAAGCTATCACAAGGAAAAATACTTGAAAGAGGTCCAAACAAGAGCTCACAAGTGTTTGGAATTATGTCAAAACTCTCAATGCCAATTAAAGACTCATTTGGAGTTCCACAATAGTTTGCATTCTATGTAAATAGTAAAGAAACTAATCCTCTTCCAATGAGAATCAAATAGGAATGTGTTGGTGATCTAGAAATCCCATTGAGAATAGTGTGTTAACTTAATTTTCTTGAATTCCAATGGTACTATTTATATGCTTGGGCGATCGTGGGAGAATATCACAATTAATGTGAATTTGAAAGGAGCAACTTTCTTCTTTATCTCATCTCTTTCAAGCACCACTTTAGTTTCCTCTTTATATGAAGTTGCTTGTTTGATTTTGATCAAAGAAGTGGTCTCTACCTCTCTAGCACCTCGGTTGAAGAGCAATTTTGCAGAGGCACCCCTCCTTGACTCATCATGGGAGCACCTTCTCAAGGCCAAGCAGCTTAAGAGCATATTACAAATAAACCAGCATTAAAGGGGGGGAGAATACTTGTCATAATAAAAGCTTTTGCAATCAAGAACATTACTCAATGTTCTGATGTCGTCAAAGTTGCATCGTCAAAGTCACAAAGGTTTTCTGTCAAAGTTGCCAAGGGATTCGTTTGATTTAGTCTTATATGTGAACAAATTAGTGTTTTCAATATAGACAAAAAGCATATGATTCATCAATATACAAAGTAGTATTTAATTTTTTTGTTCTTAAATTATCTTTTTCTTTATGAAAATACTTGCAATATTATATAGAAAATAGAAGTTTTTATGACTATTTGTAAAGGTTAGTTTATGAATAGAAAAAGTGTTTACACAAACTAAGTAGAGGGACATAACCGCTATTTTTGTTTAAAGTAGTTGATAAAACAAAAATAAAGTTTGTTTGATGGATTTTGAGGTTTGTATAGAACTTGTAAATATCATATTACTTTTGTTTCTTAAGAGCAATGTTGACCTAGAGCCCTTTTCTTTTAGGTTTTAGATGAAGACAGCAATGCTTCCTACTATTAACAGACAAATCAGAGGAACCTATGTAGTTTGACGTATATCACTTTAAGGTTTTTCATATTTTATCTTGCATTCTTAATCCCTTGAATGGTTACGATGGTATGCTTTATAATGACCTATTGCAACTATGCTATTCTTTCAAATCTGACCAGCTACATAGGGACTTGGAGTGTAGTGATTGGGCTTATTGTGTTTGGCATGAATTTAGTGAAATGAACCTCATAAATAATTTTGTGATGATGACATATCATATTTCTATTGGCTTGTCCTCATGTTAATGTTATGCTATTTTAAAAAGATATTTTAGTTGTTTAGATGAAATATTTGACAAATATTAACTAAATAATGTAGGTTATTTATCATATTTTTATTTTTGGTAGATCCATGTAGATGAGACAAAAGGCTATCTCTTGTTTTTAAGCAAGCCTTTTCAAGTAAAAAATTGTGCCTATGTGAATGAGGTGTAGTTCATCTATAAGTTATTCGTCCTATAAAACAACTTTCAATTAAGCAGACTATAACTGTTTTGTTTATTATTTCTTTTTGTTTTCTTAAATTAACTACTTTTAGATATTTCCATGTCATTTTAACTTTTGAAACTATTGTTTCTTTGAACAAAAAGATTGTGACTGATGTCGTGCTCTTGAAGAGGCAAAAAAGAGAAATAGAGGAGCTTTGGCCAAAGTTGTTGGTGCTTCTTTTTTACTCTAAAGATTTTTGTCCTCTTTTTTAACCCAACCACCAAAAGAGTATTCTTTTAATGCATATATGTTGTAGAGCTCTCATTCTAAACATCTTGAAGAAGAAATTCTTAATCTACATAATAATTTATTATAGGAATGGTGTATGGCTCTATAGTTAGTTTTTCAATTTGATATTTAATTTTTTGAGACATTTGTTCTTCATGATTGCACTCAATTTTTGTGCTACAGAGTGAGCTTGTGAAGGAGTGAATAGCTTTATAGTTGGAGGAGGAAAAGAAAGCAAAAGCTTGTCAAGAGATAATGTTACTTGAACAAGAATGGAAGATTGAGAATCTCAGCTCACTTATATTATGTTCTAAAAGGGATGAAAAAAGTTAATCATTTAAGGTTTGTGATTTTTTTACTTTGCTTGATTGGCAATCAAATTCTTTTTTTTCACTGTTTATGTGATGGTTAGATAGACTTTTTGATGCTAGTTGTTAATTGCCTTTTATTTGTAAACTTGCTTACGGTTATCCTACAAAAACCATTTGGGCTAGAGCATCGAATTTTCCCTAACCGTTAATTTGTCTTCTAGTGTCCTATCATGGATAAAGGAAGTCATAGTATATTATATATTTCTAGATGGAAATAATTGTTTTTATTAGGTTATTTCTATGGCTTATTGATTTCCTTTCTAAATACTCCTAGAATTTATGTTTTACGTTTACTTCTCTAAACCTTATAAATACTTGTAATTTATTCTCTATGGTATATGGAACATCTCATCATTAAATGCTAGAAAGATCTGGTAATAGCCTTGTCACATGTGCAACATGAAATGTTTTGTAGTTCTTCGTGGTGATGGTCACAACAAAATTGGCCTTTCAGGTATGAGACTGCTTTATTGTGGATTCCTGATATAACCTACAAAGAAGAATTTCATGAAGTCAGGAAAAGAAGTGGCTTGTACTTCATTTTGCTAGAAGTATGCTATGTTTAATGTCTTTGTCCAAAATATTTGATGTTATTACCTCTTAAAAAGTTGCCAAATTTCCAAGGAGTTGCAATTCATTTGGAATTGACCCCGTTTTCTTAATAGGAGCTCTAAGATTTAATGTGAGCATAACCTTTATTTTTCTTCAAGACAAATTACTTCAATATTTTTTATGGTTATAAAACCATTGTTTACCACTGAGTTGTAGAATATTTCTTAGTACAAAATTTCAAAAAGTAAAGAAAAAGGAAAGTTTTTCCAAAATGAACCTTAATCATTTTGCTATTGGCTTCATTCATCCAGCATCATAGGATTGCTCTAGTTCATCTTTAATAGTTTTGAATGTCTTGTATTCCTCGTCATCAATCCCACTCTTTAGTAATGAGAATATTACATAGTTAACATTTTTTTTATCACGAACAATTGTGAAGGGTCACTTTTTTTCCTTGCAATTGTTTGAGTTCTTTGCATTATAAGTGATTATTGTATTGTTGGTTATGTATATACATTTCAATTTTAATTTATTTATTTATCTTTTTGTTTAATCCTCTGATCATGCAATATTTTTTGTTTGTTGCTTATAATTTCTAAACTTATCATGCACCTATAAGAACTTGGCTTCATATTTTGATAATTTTTTTATTTCCTATTAAAGGCAAGGAGACAGGTGACTTTGTGTCCTTGGCCTTTTCAAAAGAAAATGACGGATGAGGTAATGCTTGTTGATGCATCCATTATAATTATTTTAGCCTTCATTTATGTTGTCTTCTTTATCATTTATTTATTCTAGATAGTAATTTTTATAATATGTAATAAATTCTATTAATTCTTTAATATCCTTTCATTTCCCCTTCTATGTAAGAAAAAGATTTGCCTTGCATTTGTCATATAAGAACACAATAATATAAGAAGGATTTCTTTGGATATCAATTTGTGCTTCCATGTAAAGTATGATATGTTTATTAGAAATAACTAATTCATTGCTGCTAATTGGGTTCTTTATTGTCATGTACGTGATAAGAGAAGTGTGCACTGACATTATCTTAGGTCACGTTTAATTTGGAATGAGGTGCCATATCTTCAAATAGTATGACTGAAAATCACACATTAAATTTTAGGAGACATTTTGTTAAGTATTATTTAGATAATATTGACAATTAAATCATAGTATTTTGTAGATGTTAATGTTACCTAAAATTTATCAATATGTTTTTATTGTTTAGCTAAATATTATCTAAATAATCTACTATTCTTTTAATTAATATGAAGTTGTTCGTCATCTAGATGTCGCTTATATTTGCAAAATACAATTACAATTTTAAATATGTAATCAAATAATCCACCTAATATATTTAAATAATATAATAGTGTTATCCATTATAGTTTAACAAAATGCCTTTTTGATATTTTATTTTGCCATTAGGTTTTGGCAATATCATCTCAACATTGCTTCTTCCATGTCTTGTAGCTTTATCCTTTAGTGATGATCTACTAACCATATTGGTTCTAATTTCTACTTTATGAGCAACTAATGTATATGCTTTATGTCAACACTTATATTGATTAGTTTAGTTCTCATTATGCATTTTTAATAAAATTAATGTATAACAAGTCCTCATTCATGTTTAATGATTGTAAAGCCATCATCAATCCTAAGAAGGTCCCCTTTCGTCTATTGCTTCTTATTTATAGTGAAAATAAAGATCATTAAAGGAAACATTCTCAAAGAGTTTCCTAAGTCATTAAAGCCATTCTTCTATTTTTCTAAATATCCTTCCCAAGAATAAGGGCCAACCTTTTCATCTTTTCTCGATAATGTTTCTCTTATTTTCTTGTGAACTTGAGGCCGGAGCATTGGGTGTGTTCATTAAGATACTTGTATGTGTTTAATGGCCATTTTAGAAATCTTACATATTTTAAGGGAGGCTATACTATTTATTAGAGTAGAATAGCCAAATTGTCCATCTAATTCAATTTAAACACATCAATATTTATAAACTAATCATGTTATAGCCATTTGTGATCTTTATTTTATATTTTCAGTATTTTAATTGTCAATTAAGACCTAAATAAAGTTAGATGGACTTAACTATTACTAATAATCTTATGAGAATTTGTCCAAGTCATTATTAATTTAAATTTCCTTAAAATAGACTTTGTTTAAGTTGGTCTTGGGATTAATTAGAGACCTTAACTCATTTAACACCATTACTTAGTCCCCTGTAGTGGTTTAGGCCTCCTGAACCATATGCTTCAACTTAGATAATGTGTTTTACCTTTGTTGAATTATGGGATGATTTTTTCCTTATTCTAAGATTTTTTATAAAAGATTCCTTCATTTATTATCTTTTTGGATTAATTCTTAAGCCGAGTTTGACCAATTTTCCTTTGCTTCAAGTGTAGTTAAATCTTTGTTAAGTTTTGACTAGCATCAAAGAAATTCTAAAAGACCACTTGAAAATCTTTCTAACATTATCTATAAAAATAATAGAAGGATTGAAGGCACTAGGAGAATACCTTTGAGCATTGCAAGCTAATGTTCCACTTAGCCACAATTTCTCGATTAACAATACCTTGATTGAAATCAATCTACCAATCAAGCCATTGGCTTTCTTCTCTATCGCAAGTGATTTGTATTCTGACTCAATCAGGGTTAGCCCCTATCACTTTCTGACCTAAACATCTAGTTATTAATTAATTGATCCACTAGTTTTTTCTTTATTCATCTTTAAGATATGCTGAAAGTATGACTCTATTTCCATCATTTCATGACCTTGCCTTTGTGTCTTGGTATTGACTTGTTTGGTCTTTGAAAGGTTTTGCTCATTTAAGGTTTATATTTATAGACTAAAAATTTCTTTTGTGTGGCTATTGATCATTAATTCACCATCTAGAAGTCTATTAAGAGTTTTTCCTTGTAGTACTAATTCCACTTTAAAATCTGATGATCACTCCCTATTGTCATTGGTTTCAATTGCCATGCATACTAAAACAATTTTGAAAAATTTCAACAAAAGAAGAAATGTTGTCTTCCTCAAAATTGTAATATTAACACAATTATAGTCAATTTGTTTTAAGCTGCTCTTCTATAGTTGAATTCTTTAGGTTTCTAACCATTGTAATTTCATTGGTAAGATCTGTTGAATAATTGCTACATGGGAAACTTTCCCATTTCCTTTAAAAAAGGACTGGTTTTTATAGATACTAGCTATTTCTTTATTAATTTTTTCCATGTTGGAGCAAGGTGGTTTGTAAGCTTTCATGTCCAAGTCAATTTGAAGTTGTGGTTGCTGTCATTGAGAAATTTTCTACTTTATTAATAGGGAGGAGCATGTGCTTGTCTGATTGTTTAGAGATGCAAATTTATTTAAATTCTCTTTTATAGTTCCCATTTATTTCAAAGGTTTAGAAAAGTAATTCCATTTATTTGATGAGAATATGTAGACTATCCCTTTATTCTAATATAAAAAGACTAATTTCTTAAAAATGTCAATTATCATGTGACCATTGATGTTTTTTTCTATATTTAGGTATTCTCAATATTAATTAAATTAAATAAAATTCAATAAACTTTAGTGGCATCCTATCTTGTAAGGGCATTCCTATTTAGCCTTTATTTGTTTGACTTTGTTTAACATACATTATTATTAAGTGAACTCTTGGATTATATAGAATCCCAAATCATTAAGCACCTCTATGCACTAGGAATGCAAATGCCTTCAACTACATAGAGTTCTATTCTCACTCCTTTCTTTTTCCAATTTCAACTCTAAAGATGGAGAATTGAAAAAATTATAATTGACTTAGTGAAGAACTATGTGTACAACATCTTTTTAAAGGTCAAAAGCAATATATAGTTTCACTTTATACAACTTAATCATGATTTGTTTATGCCTAAGAAACATCCTCTCTTTAAATGACAAATTGCACATCGGCTTTTGAGATTTGGCCAAATTTTCAAGTATTTTAGGATTCAAAATTAGCCACTAAGCTCATAAATTTTTTAAATGTTACAACTACATTCTTGACTCTTTTGTTTCCCACTAAATGTCGTTCAAATATTCTAATATAAGTCTTAGACATTTGTATAATTTTTAAGCAGAACTCAATAGGAAATGTAGTTTAAGAATAAAAAATTAGACTAGTTATCTTCTAGCTAGTTAAGCCAAACTTGTAATCCAATATGCTCAAAAACATTTGGTTTTAAGTAACAAGTCGTTAATGTAATTTTCCAACCAACCACTTCTCTTTTCAAAGTATCTTTTTCTTATGTCTTGTTTGGTTTGTCTATTTTTCTATTGATGTTACAAAAATTTTAATAGCACATCTTCTAAAAGGTTAAATATTTCCAAGCCATCAAAACCTTTTTTCTTTAAGCTTATTCTCAATTATTAAAACACCAACCAACCTTCTCTCAAATGTACTTATTAGTACTCATATTCCAAAATCTATTCACTCGTTCTTCATAGTATTTATTCTATTTATGATAATTTTAATTGTCTTGCATTGTGACCATATAACATTGCAATTTTATAGCAACCATATAGGCATACCTTAAATGTTGAATAGGATGTTTTTTTCTTGTAAGAGAATTTATTAGTTGTGGTAGTTATTCATCAAGCTATAAGCATTTTAAACATAATAGATGGCATTAGTATAATATCTTTGTAGATGATTTCGGGGAGCATTTCTGTTCAAAGAACTATGGATTTGTCAACTTATGATTTGTGAAGCTGGGTAAAAAAAACATGCTCAAATCCCGATGCATGTTGTGAAATATTTTTGAAAGTCTGTGTTAAGGCCAATGTTATCTATTTTTTGTAATAAAAAATTGGGCATATTTCTCTTTTTTCTCGTGTCATTCAAAAATGTTATGGAACAGACTAATCTTTACACATAATATATTCAAACCTATTACAAGAATACTTTTTCAACCACATTTCATAAAAAAAAATTAAAATTTCATTTAAAAGGCACTTTTTTGTTCCTTTCTTAAATGGCAATAATCACAACAAACAAACCCAATACCTTTTTGACAAGCTTTCTAAAATGTGTCCCTACTAGAGTTACCTTCTAAGTTAAATGAGGAAGTTGATAGTGTGGAGCCAATTAAAGAGAAGCCAAAATTTACATTCCACTTCCATTCAGCTATCCTATGTAGGAAATTTGTGCATTTAATTAGGATACACTACCTTTGGAAAGCTATTTACCAGAGATCGCTGATGGCACTTATAAGGGCGAGGACATTTTTCTTGCTGATGAGCATGCTTTGCTGAATGTTACTTGTTTAAGAAAACTCATTAAAATGGAAATAGCCTAAATTCAATATGTATTCTGCCTTCCTCCAAACAAACACAATCTCTCTCCTTCTTCTCTTTTAGATGTATAGAAGTTCTGCAAATAGTGGGTTTTTATTACTTTTTAAGAAGAGGAGCAATCTTCAGCAAAGCTGCCCAAATTTGGTGATCGTTCCTTAAATAGTGATAGCAAGCGGTCTATCTTTGTGTTGCCTCCCTTGTAAGCTTTTTCTTATGTCCTATTGTGAACAAATAGCAAGGTGTCTCTTTTTTTATGATTTTTAAGGATGTGAACATCCAATTTCTCAAAAATAATAATATGGAATCAAAATCAACTTGTACAAAGAAAATTACTACTTTGTCAATATCTCATTTGAAGGAACTTGTGTCTCCAGATAATTGAAATCTAATTGAACAAGAAACTGGAGCAATTTTGGTCATCAAACTACTCAAGGAGCAGGTTCTTTCATATCAACACGTTCCATTGAACTTGGACGATGTTGTTGCTTGGGCCACTGAACAAAATGCTTTCTTTAGGGAGAAGTTTGAAGATGTATGTTTTTTTTGCTGTAGTTCTATTTGATGTAGTAGGTGCATTGTTTAATGGATATCTTCATTAATTTATGAGTTTATGATTGGCTTTTTTTCTTGGACTTTGGTTCATATCATGAGTGTTAATTAAACTGCTTAATTAACTAAAGTCTCAACAAATATTAATGATAGTCCAATTCAATCAAATATCTTTTTATTTTATATGTTCTGCTTATTTTTAAGGAACGAATTTAGAATAATATGTTCTAGGAATAAAGATCTAACAATTTAATTAAGAATTCCATTTTTGAAGTTTGAAATCCATTTTAGATATTTGAACGTTGAATATCAATGTTTGTGATAGGTTATTACTACATATGTAGTGATGTCAGATCTATTTGATTTTCTCCTAAGCATAATTAATCTTGTAGTCACTAGTAATCTTCGATAAACATAACATAAATAGTATTGATAATGATAATTTATCTTGTACTTATTACATAAACATTAAAAAAATTATGTGCAAATGTGAATTGATTATAGAAACCATACATATAAATAATAACAATGACCCAAAATCACAAAATATGATCTTAAACTATCAAACAATTGACATTAAATAAATTAACTAAGAACATGTTTAGTAAAATATGTTAAACAATTTGGGGCATCTACAACACTAGGAAAGAATAGAAAGCTTGACAGAACTTGGAAAAGGCATCAGACATCTTTGACTTACTCCGATGGCTACAATGGAGAAGCAACGTAGTGGTTGGCAACAACAAGCAGAAAAAAGACAAATGGCTTATGGGTAGAACTTGCTTAGCATCCTGTTTTATTCTTAAATCCATTTATATATGTCTGGATGTATCCCTCCTAATCATTTCCTTCTTTTTTAATTCTCAACCACATATCTTTGTTTTTAAATAATATTACAATTTCTCTTTCAACTTTAAAATAGTACACTACCAACTTGTAGTACAACTTAACGACAACTTTATATTCTAATGGTGTTAGCTACTATTACAGATGATGTTTTTTTTATTTTAAATACATTTCAAGAGAACTGTGCATTGCATAATGATGAAACTTTTAGTTTGACCTTCATTTCATTTGGATTGTTTAATTTGTTCTAGAGGTTATTTTCTTATAAGAGAATAATGTTTTAGTGATGTTAATAGCGACATTTCATTCAATTTATTTCAATTAAAAATTTTAAATAAAATTTTATTAGTTGTATGACGTGTAGAATAATTGAACTCGATCAATGTGTTTTGAATTGTGTTCAATGTGCTATTATTAACTCCCTAGTATTTTGTGGTTCTCTTTTAGCTACGATGAGAAGTCAGGAATGCTCAAGAAGTTGCAAGAGTAGTGTATGATGAGCCAGTTTTCTATCCACTCTCCAAGAATTTTTAGATGCATTGTTTACTCTACTTTTTCTCTGGAAATGATCTTTCTTTTTTATTATTTCTTTTTTATATTAGAACTTTGAAATCTTTATTTTGGGAAAACTTTTATTATGATCTGCTTGGTTTTCAGAACCTCTTTTGTGGTTCATTTTGGAGTGAAAACAAGGAAAGAAATAACATTAGTTTGTCATATTTTAGGTGTTAGTCGGTGACTCAACTCAGAAGCTTTTTGATGAAGTTGGAGAAATTGCTTTGCACTTTGGCCTTTTAAAAGATTCATTTGAAAATCTTTTAGCCATTTTCAATGACTTTACGAAGCTTTTCTCCTCCTTTTGTAAAATAATAAAGGTAATTCATGCATATTTTTGTGCTTATTTGTGATCTGTGCAATAGATATGGCATATATTATTGTTCTCTTTGGTGCTTTATCTAATTTTTTTCACACTTGAAATTATGAATTTTGGAATGTCTTTTCAAGCAAAAGTTGGATTTGGTTGAATCAAAGCCATTATTGCAATTATTTTCCTATTCATGATTTTTTTCAAAAAACAAATATGTTAAAAATGAAGTACCTTGTTGGCCAACCATTAAAGAGAAGCTGCACTGTAGATAAGGAAGCTGGTGAACATTTTTTTTTACTCAAAAAATATATCATGTTATCATCCTAACTTGGAATTTTAATATAATTTATTTCGAGGACGTGCCTTTGCAGGGAAATATTTACAATGTGGTTGCATTAATCAAATTGTATTTTGACTTGAGTTTCATTTTTCTTGTTATCCCTTTAGCTACTATGGGTGATTTCATAAATCATCAAGATACTTCAAAATTATGAGTATGGGTTGCTTGTATAGTAATGGAGATGTAAGTCCTTTTTTTACATCAAATCTTGCACCTTATTTAAAAGGGAAAGGCTTCTTATATTAGCTTGTACTTTTGCCTCCAACTTGTGGAATGAAGTTCTTTTTTGCTTAGAAAGATTGGAGTCTTGTCTAATTGTTGTGATTAACATCATTATAATGTCAATGGTAACCTTTTGGTTTAATGTAAATGAAAACTATATAAAGCATTTCTTCCAACAATTTCTATTGTATCACATTGCAAGATTTAATGACCATTCTAGTCCAATTCTTTGTAATGATGGCACTTACCATAGCTAAATGAATCTACTTAATCCATCCACAACACATACTCGTTGTTGAATTCAGTCATTATATAGGGGAATTTATAGGATATTCCTTGAATAAATCAAGAGTAATCATCCAAGAGAGGTGGGTGGGGGAGAGGGAGATAGAGATAGAGAGAGAGAGTAGAACAAAGATTGTTAATTGGAAGATTATGCTTCCTTACTTCTATTGGATGTTTTAAAACACAAGCATATGAAAATCACTAATGATTCCACTGAATACTATTAGTGTATTTTATAGTAAGACTCTTATTAGTTGTATAAGGAAAAACTTCAAATTAGAATGGTGCAAAATTTATTTAAAATTCTTATCATATCCTATAATTGACGAGATGGACCTACTTGGTTTAAAAATAGTGTTACTCATTCTTATTTAGTTATTGCTCTTATGATTAATTTGGAAGACATCTTGTAAAATTTCTTGAGTCTGTTTTTTTCTAGATTAGCACTTGGATTGCAAAAAAAACCGAAGACCTGGTCCTCAAATCTTTGCTCGATTTTCTGAAGGCTTTCTCTTAGAGGTTTTGTATCACCTCTATTTAAGATTTGTAGTTTTGCTTCTCATGTCAAATTGCTCAACTTCTTTGCTCTTCTTATGAAATCTCCCATCTTAGAGTGCAATTGTTGAGGAAATCTTTGAGAACCATTGGTAGAACTTTATGCTTGTTACTTCAAGTGTCTTAAACTTTTAAGCTCATCATCTCTAGTGGCTCTACGCTTGAGCCCACTATCTCAAGTTTTGGGAAATCTTCATTGGGTGCTATAGTCTCTCAAGGTTTCTTCGTATCCCTTCCTTATGGGTTAATACCACTTGTGGCTTGTCGAATTTTTTTCAAGGACATTTAAACATACGACAAATGTGGTTGGGACATGTCAAGACTATCTTGTTTACTTTTGTTGTTATCTTAATCATTTGCCCTTTTTTTTCAAGGATTTAAGTCTCTTTGAATATTTTTTATGTAGAAATGGATTTGTTGGAGAGTCTTTTGGTTATTGTGAAATAGAGAACATAATGGAACTCATATTTTTCTTGTTCCAAATTATTCTTAATTAGTTTCCTATGGCATATGTGCATTTCAAATGATGTAAAGAAGGACTTATGTCCCTTATCTAGGGTTGGTTCAATAATTCTCAAAAATCATATACTTTGATTGTAGAATTTTTGTTTCCATGACAAGGTCACACTTAGGAAATTGTACCTCATTAAATTTCTTATCAATTGTGAAATGCTAGAGTAATTTTATGTTCTCTAGATTAATTATTATTAATTTCTCTTTTTGGCAAGAGGTTTAGCCTGTAAATGTTATCATTGATTTTTTTCAGGAGTCGAAATAATATCTATCAAATTGTTTTTAACTTTCTTAGCCCTTAGTTATTCTTTTATTATATAAAACCATGCTAGATCTCTTAAATTCTCTTATTGATAATGCATATCATGTCTCCTTTTACACTATTGCAAGAGCTCCAACCACATCTTGATAGAAATTTGAATTTTTTCAATATTCTTGATAGTCTTTTATACCTTTTATTGTCTTTATTGGATGGGTTTATTGAGAAATCCAAGTTGAGTGGGTTCTATGGATATACTAGACACAACTTAAATAGGCTCCAATTAGTTGATTTTTGGATGTGTTGGTTTTATGCATATCATGTCTCTTTTTGTATTTAAGTTGGGAGAGCTTCAACTACATCTTGAAGTGGTTTGAATTATTCAAATATTCTTGATAATCTTTTATACCTTCTATTATATTAATACTTTGACTCTATTGGTTGGGCTTATTTCAAAATCAAAGTTGAATGGGCTCTTTGCTAGTTAAATTGGACACACCACCTTGAATACCTGCTCAATTATTCCATTATGAGATAACAATCTTGTTCCCATAAACTACTTAATTCCAAAATCTATTATGTTATGCTTTTAAAGTCTTAAGACCGTTCCCATGGAGTGTGTGGCACAATTTGAATCCCTCATTTTAAGCCACGACTGTGGCAATAGATTTATGATCAAGAAATTTGTGGAATTCAAGTTTGGGAAGGTATGATATGATGATCTTGATTTTTATTTCTCTAGTGAAAATACACCACAATTCCTCATCTAAACAAGTCACTCAAATGTAGAATCTATTGGGTAACCAACTATCTCAACATAAAAAACAAATTCATGAGCTCAAGTGTTGCTTTGAAAATAAGGAGAAGATTACTACGATTAGCTAAATAAAGTCTTTCCTTTTTCTATTTTTTAGGATGATGTTTCCAATCTATTTTTGATCCATGTTGATGTTATAGGAACAAGGCCTTCAAGACGATATGGAGAAGGAAGAACTCCATTCTCAGATTTACTCTCTTCAAAAGGAAGTGTTACGCTTAACATCTTCTTCTCTTGCTAGAGAGAAAGAATCTCTGATAAAGGAACTTGATAAGACAAAATAAAAATTCAAGGATATCGAAGGCAAACTAAAGAATACAATCCAGAACAAAGTAAAACTTGAGAATTATTATTGTCATAGATATGTTAATTTGATTTTTTTTAATTTTCTTCATTAAAGGCGAACATTTCCTTTTTTAGAGTGAGAATGCAAAGATTGTACAAGAAGTTAAGGGCTTGAAAGGTCAACAAACTGTACTAGAATGTAGTATGATGAAGCATGAGTCAATTGTGCATCTCAAAAAAATTGCTAGTAAATATTAGATATGGAAGTCTGCATGCATTTTGTTTATACTAGGCCCTAAGCGATTACTAGTTAATTTATGAGCTCGTTAGTAACTAGCAACAATGCAAGATGTGATATAGTAAACACATGAGATGCAACTAGAAGGCAAATGTTTGTTTAGTAATGTTTTAGTATGCTTCACCAAATCATGAACCTTATTGAGTTATGCCTGAGCATATGGACAAGGTTTTTGAACTCCAAAGCTTATTTTCACTATGATCTTTTTAGTTTATACTTGTAGTTGATATTCTATTCCTTTTATAGTGAATAGATTTGATTTGGTTTGGTACATTATGTTTGTTGCATGTGCTGTTTTATGATGAGTATCAAAAGCTTGTATTTAGTGCATTTGAGATGGTGACTGTTATCAGTTTGATGAAAGAGGCTTTCAAAATTGCAATTCAAGAAAAGGAAGAAGCAGTTGTTAAAAATAAAATTCTAGAAATTGAATTGGATGTTATGCCCAACAAATTGAATACTACATTAGTTAATACAAAACAGCGAAAGGAGGAGCTTGTTAGAATGGTATAAATCCCTATAATTGTAGAACAATTAACTTTTGAACTAGTGTTAATTTCTTATCAATGCTTCTAAGCTTCTTTACCGTTGTACATGAACCATCTATTAGTTTTGATATCCTATTTTAGAACTTGAAGCTATTTTATCTTGCAAGAATGAAGTTTATTCTACTGAAAAGCTGCTTTTAGAAGTTTAGAAGATTCTCTCAGCTGTTTATCAAGACAAAAGGTAGACATTGTCTTGATACTATAATTATTCACATAATGAATATGACATTGAAACTAGGCTTTCTTTCACTACATTTTTTTAATTCATATACTTATTCGTTGATTACATCAGCAACTTAAAAAAGTTGTTTTAGAAGTTGAGGTTGCAAAATCCACTACAGACTCTAAAGAGAAAACTCTGACTGAGGAACTCAAGATATGAAATGATGAAACTATTCGTCTTATAAAGAATCTATCCTAGGTATTTGTGAATCATAGTGTAACTGTGGTTTATACTTTTGCAATGTGAATATAACTTGAAAATCTATGAAAGTGAACCCTTAACATGTAACTTAAAAACTTGGTATGAAATTTTGTAGGATTTTAAACTGGCTTAAAGGAAATGTAGTACACTAATTTTCATTAAAGTATGTCCACTATATTAAGAGTAGTGAAAGCATCTTGTTTTTGCAAATGATAATTTTTTATTAACATTTTCTATTATTTTTTAATTTTTTTCATCAAACTAGTTAGGATTGATTTTAATCATTGCCTTGATTTTTATGGTCATAATTTTGTATTAGGATAATGATGATCCCCTCAAATGTATATAATTCTTCAAGGTTAATTTTTGGCATTATTCCTACACAATCTAAGTATGCTATAATTGAATATGTATACTATTGATGCTAAAATGTGGTCAAATACAAATATTTGGAGGAGAATAGAGAGATAGAAAACAAGGGAGGAAGAAAGAAAGAAATGGATAAGAGTGAGACCAAAACTTGTTCATTCAAAAAGCCCAAGAAACTCTAGTGTGGACCATAAGGGAGTTCTTTTAGTTTTATTAGTATTAAATAGCATTGATAGGCATTGGTGATAAGACAATATAGAATCTAATTTGGAGGAGGAGCATATTTTAAAATATCTTGAAGAGAATTTTATCAAGCTTTTTTGGAATTTTAAATCCTAGAGTTGGCTATAGAAAATATGAGAGACGAGACAAATCATGTATGCATTTGAATTGTTGGCTATAGAGAAAGAGATGTAAATTATATTGGAAGAGTCTGTGAGGGAATTAATTCTTTATTTTATTTTTCTTAATTAACTCTTGTATGAACATGTTAGGAGTATTTTATGGATTTCTAAGTTGGGGCAGTACTTTTAACATGCATGGCATGACATATTCACTAATTTGTGTTATATGAGGAAAAAAATAGAAAATGATACTTTATTTAAGTAAATAAGTTCTAATTTTTAAGGGTATCAAAATGAGATTATAAAATTTAATCAAAGATTTGTCTTAACAGAACCAATGATGTGCTGTATCACAGCCCTGGGTATCGTTTAGAGGTGAAACATAATTTTAAAAGAATATCTAACTTTTGTTCTGAGGATTATACTATAATTGTTAATAGAAAGGAATGGGAAAAGGGTTGAATAAAGGAAAATATATAATTAAAAGTGGGCTTGCATTCTAATGAGAGTTTAAAATAAGGGACAAAATAATTACAAAACAAATTTAAAAGGATTTAATATAAAGTATGGGACATTGCATTGATATATTAGTCTCATTTGAGATAACTAACAATTGATATAATATAATTTTTTTTATTGGGATCTAACATAGGTCATGACCCAATCTTGTAGTCTCTTGTATTTTTCTTAGATATTTTTTGCCTATTGAGCTCATGATTTTTGGCTTAGTATGCTTTGGCTAAAAATTTTACAAAATGAATACTTATCACAGGAAGATTGTTGGCTCATTATTTTTTCCTATGCTAATCATACAATAATTGCAAGTATATTTAAACATGTTAAAGAAAAGAGATTATAATGAAACATGACCTATTGATGATTTTTAGATATAATAAACATAAATAGTTGATAAAAATTTATTTAGCATAGATGAATAAACTAATGAGAGTCTTTAATAATGGGTGGTGTACTTATCACAAGAATATAAGGGAACAATGAGGGTTATATTAGCTTTATAGTTTCTTACTTTTGCTTATATGGTTGTGTTAGAATTTATTTGATATTAGATGCATAAGATGTTGGGACAATTATATGTATTAATTTCATATTTGATAGAATTATTATTCTTATTTTTGTTGTAAGAACAATTTTAATTATGTGAATAATGTCTTTGTGAAAGAGATTTAAATTGTTACTTTTTTGAGCAATCATGTGGGTTTAAAAAAGTGATAAAAAGGTTTTCATAATAAAAAATGTTTTTTTTCTAAATAAAGATTTTTTATATAAAAAAAAATAAGGATTAAAATTTTTGATAGTCATAAGAGGCACTGAAGTATGGTACTACATGTTTGGCGCTCAAGATTGCATGAGTGTGCAAGCAAAGTTTCTATACAAAAACATGCAAAAACAATTTATGAATTCATCAACCAATTGGAAATGAGTATCTTTTCATTTAAGATAAGAGTGGCTTTCTTATGTCAAGAAACATTAAGTATCACACCATGTATAGGTCGAGGGGTTAATTTAGCATAAACGATGCAAAAAATTAATGCAATATCATTGCTTATAATGAAAAGTTCCATTCTTTCACTAATTGTGAACCCACTTTTTCACAAAATGTCATTATAATTAGAAAAATTGTTGTCCTTTTTAGTTATACTACCTCAAAACAACATCTTGATCACCAAAAATTGGTAAGCACTTAGGCTAAGTTGATTAAGATTATCATACAACATTGTGCTCACATTGTCAATTCTAGTTGGTTTCAAGCAAAACATCTTGTTTAGAAGATCTTGTTTGTTGACACAAAATAGTGTAGCAAGTTTACCCATTGAATGTGTAAATTATCCTTGGAGATGAGATATTCACGATCATAAATATTGTTGTTTCATGAGAATTAATTAGCATCCAGGTTGAGTCTAATTTTATTGAATGGTTTGTGATAGAAATTGCACCCCCAACTTTATTTGCTACAACTTTATCGAAGTTAAGATCTTCTAATCAACTAATCTATTTACTCTAACTTGTTTAAGTTGTGAAATTGCGAGAAAATGTTGCAAAAGTACCTTAATAAGTATAGGTTCCTTAGGCTTCTTGTAATAGGTTTAAAAACAACCAAGTTTGAGGGAGTTCATTTTTGCAAAGGTTTGTATAAATGTAAACTATTTAGTTTCTAAGGGTCTCACCATTATGTTCATTTGTTTTAACATCAAGTGTAACAATGTTGGTCATGCATATGAAGTAGATGTTGAAATGCTTTCTTAATAGCTAGCACAATAGTATTTTGGTAGTTTATAATGCAAAAATTGACAACTGCCAAGGAGTGAGTTGTGCATTCGTTGCATAAAATACTCCATGGGGACCACTCTATTTGAATCAAATTAACATTTGTTGCTAATTGGAACATCTTCATCTTTTCTTTTCTCAAAGGAATGACAAATGCTTTATTTCCTTGGGCATATTTGAGTTGGGTGATGAGTTAGTCTTAAACTTTGAAAGAACGAGGGATGTTGTGGTATTAGAAGTTTGACTTGAAAGTCCATTGAGTTTTTGTAGTTGTACGACAGAATGCAACATATATACAATCAACAAAGGTATTGCTATATGCGATATTGTATTGTTATGCAACTTTGGCTTTAAATAATAAAAGTCACAATTAGGTAAAACTGATTATCCTAGAACACAAAAATTTGATTTGAACATCCAATGATTTGCAAAGTTATTCAAGCCATGTTCGACCTGAGCTACTTAAGTACAACATTCATGTTAATAACATATTCAAATTACATGAATAACACCATTGGTTCTTTTTTACCAAATATCGAGTTAATTATTAGGCCTAAAGAATTAATAACAAATTATTTTAAATTTATGTTCTTGCAAATATGGAACTTGGAAAATAATACCATAGATTTCTTTTGTTTCCTCACTAAAATTTTAGCATTAATTACTCAATTACTAAAAAAGTAAATTTGAAACTGTAAGATAATATATGAGATGATTCACAAGATGAGGTGAAAAAGAAAAGGAAGAATGGCATGGTGAGGGATAAGGAAGTGAACTCTTAGTAGTCAACTTTGGTGGAATCGATGGTAATGAAGAAACATTGTGACCACTTTTGGTAACGACTAATGGAGCTCCTTTGTTACAAGGAGGAAGCTTCGGTTTTAAAAAATAATGAAACAAATAAAGGAAGTGGAAAGAGTTGTAGATGAAGGAAAATATGAACTGTAAAAGAGTGGTTATTTGGAAGGAAGGAAAATTAGTGGAGATTTATTCACCAAAATTCTTCTTCATTAAGAAGGTGGCCTTAGTTGGAAGGTAGTGGCACATTGTAGAGTTTAGCCTTATTGGTTTTGATTGATTTCAATTTTTTTGAATTATAATAAAGCTATACTTTATGTCTTAAGTGCCAAACAGGAATGCCTTTAATGTATATGATATAATTGATATCATTAAGATTGTATATGGGGTTAACATGACAGGATTGTGTTGAGGATGTTTAAATATTTTATAATTATTATTGCATCCTATAAAATAAGCCAAAGTGTGAAGAAAATGCATGATGACTTGTCTTTGGGTAGAGCTTGCTTCAAGAGATAGTTGAACTTAATTGATGAAGCTTATCTATGATCTTGAGGTCTTTCTAAGCTTGTCGATTGGTTATTAAGGAATGTTAGAGTCCATTGATACTTTAGTTGGAGGTGTCTATTATTAATGCTAAGCATTAGTGGGAAGTTGTTGATACTTGTGCTATAGAGATAAGCTATCAAGGGATGTCCTTGAGGATTAACTTGTGGTTATCAAGATAGGAAGCAGGTATATTGCTCAACTTATATTAAGTTGAGGTCTAGGTCCACAATACTTCCCTTGATCAATTTTTTTGTCATACTTTTTATTGAAAAGCTAATGAAGGTAACTTGTTCATGTCAATTTTAATATCATCATCATCTATTGGTACTTTTTGA
Source organism: Vanilla planifolia (assembly GCA_023846275.1). NCBI lineage: Eukaryota > Viridiplantae > Streptophyta > Magnoliopsida > Asparagales > Orchidaceae > Vanilla > Vanilla planifolia. Next base: position 370,870 of record JAIUJO010000272.1, read on the forward strand.
TAGACAATCTTGATCATTTTATTTGACATAGATATTTGGTTTTCCATTTTTTTTTGGTAGGTAGATATTTGTACCTTTCACTTTTTTAATCTTCAAATTCCTATCCCAGTTTTTAAAGTTTGTTTTTTGTATCATTAATTGGTGGCTTTTTGTCTTTCTAGTACATATCTCTTTGAATTCTCCATACTTATACACTTGAGTCATGTTTTATAAGAAAATTTGTTTTTAACCTTAGTTTCTACATCTTGCTTCTACCGACATGATGATTCGTAATTTGGGGCACACTTTTTAGATCTTCTACACACTCACTCAGTTGTATTACCAATATAATTGACAATGTTATCTCACATATGGTTTGCGTTTTGCTTTATCTTCTAGAACATAAATCTAAGACTTTTATTCTTGAACAAATTTCTTTTTTATCTTTAAGTTAATATTTTCTATTTTTTGGTAATTCATTTGTTTTGTCTCTTGTACTTTTTAATGTTTACATCTTAGATAATTAATTGATGTTGGATGGTCAAACATTTCATGGTATCACCTTAAAATCTTTACAATCTGAAAGTTCTTTTTTCCTCTTTAAGAAACAATCAATGTGTTTAAGAGACTTTTCTGTTCAAGTAATTAATGCTCCTTTTACTTCTTAAAAAATACAAGCACTAATAAAATCATATGCTAAAGTGAACTAGAAAATAATTTTATTATCTTTACTAACTGTCCCAATCCATAACCACCAAGATATTGTTTAAATTAATTTTCTTTTTATCTATATGCTTTTTAAGTCTCTTAAAATTAAAACTGTTTTCATGGATGCTTGGAGTTAACTTTCCCAAATCAATCTAAACTTTTTCTTAACATATTTAGTCCTTTTTTAGGAGTGGACATTGCCCACAATTATAGCTTGCTTTGTTGTAATGATCGTTGAAGCTATGATCCTTTCACTAATCCTCATAAAATCTATTACACCTTTTAAATTTTTATTCAAAATTATGACAATTCTATCTAACCTAATTGTCAAAACTTAAATCCAAAATTATTAAATTCTTTTGTCTTCTCTCATATTTACTTAGCTTTTTGAACACACAACATTTGTCTTTCATTGAATAATTATATTAAAAAATTCCATCAGCTTTCTAACTAATGTACAAATAGTTTAATATCCTATAATAATTCTTATGTCTTTTACTGACCTTTTTATTCAGCCAACCAAGATAATGCGATAGCTCTTGCTCATTTAAGACAACATTTGGATGTTTAGAACTCGTGCTCACTTGTCACTTTATTCATACAATACAATGCATTCCTTCCAAGGGATGCATTAACATTACTGCAATTTTTTTTTTGTTTCATGTCATTTTTTGGTTAGATTTACACTAGTTCTAAGTTACATAACATAGTCCTTCACTTTGTTTAAATAGAATCTAGGCATGGAAGAAACCCATTGACCTAGTAGACAATTTTAGCAGGTTCAATTCTATAGTTTGATTTCCTAATCTATTTCACTGACAGGTTGAAAAGTGTGCTAGAGTAGTTCTTAGGCTGGCATGTATTTTATCCAGGAATTTAAGGTTCAAAGATATTGGACAATCTACTTAACTTTTGTTACATGCAAATCCATGTCAAAAAATTGACTAGTCAATCTGAAAGCATTTTTAAAGAAGATAGCAAACAATTATATTTATATGGAATTATTTTAACAAGGAAAGCAAACATGGGCCATCCATAAAATGAACTAAGCATTCCACACTAGAATCCATATCATATAGCAAAGTGATGACATGAGATCTCAGGAATTTCAAGAAAACATCAGTGAACAAAAACTTTGACCAGAAATTTTCATAAAAGGAAGTCCATACTTCAGAGCATGAACTTATGACATGTAAGAATTTCCAAAAAAATGGAGATGATCTTTTCCATAAAAATATAGATCAAAGAAAGAAAACAGCAAAAATGAAATAGTTGCCTGAAGGAAAACCATGCATAATGAATGATAGAAAGAAATCTATAAATATTATGTCGGAGTCACTGAACTGCACAAATCCAAGATATGAATTCAAAACTTAACAAACCTTGGATTCACTACATGAGATCTTAGTCGTAGCTTTCTATCCATAGTTTTTAGACTTGGTTGCCTTGATCATTATCTTACTCTTTTGTTCAAGCTTCTAGTTCATCTCATTTAGTTTGCTACCTTTAATCATTTAAATTGTATCAGCTCGGTAATAATATTATGTAGTTTGAATTCAAGAAATTGGACATAAGCTCAATAAGCATATATACTTGTGTTTACTAGTTTATTAATTTTTTTTGCTGTGGTCCATATTAATTGCAAGTAATTGGTATGTTAACATTGGAATGATGTGATATATAATTTATGTTAATTATAGTGGAGTATATTTGACATTGGCTCTTGGAAATAGTAATGTTGGGTGTATAGTGAAAGAAAATAGTAAACAACTATTATATGGAGAAATCAAACTAGTTTATGCTTCAAGTTTTCTTTAGGAGCAATTTTTGATGAAAAATATTCCTTTGATGAGGATCGTAGTCAAGCTTTTAAAATAGAGCCTTGGGAAAGTTGTTTGGATGGCTAAACGGAAGAATGAAGCATATTACATTATGATGTTAAGGTCATATCTTAAGGTCACTTGGTCGAACAATGGTTTATCTTTATTCCACATCGATTAGCCAACTTTTTTTCCTTCGTTGTAGTTTTGTTACATATATGTTTTACTTTTGAGTGCTCATATATTTCAAGGCACAATAGAAAAGTGGATGAAATATGTTCTGAGCTACTGGTCATTCTTGAATATGGATTATAGCTTAAACTAATAAAATTATACAAATAGAGACCTCTCTAAATTATATTTTGATTTTCAATTGAATAATGATGTTTTGAAAGAACTTTTTGTTACATACCAGATCATATGCATTTTACATTACAGAATATGTCAAAAGTTTTCTTTGCATTAGCATACAAACTTCAGTAATATTTTATGTGAACTAAAGAATTTTAAGCTATCAAATTCAATTCTTAGATTCTTATAAAAGTTCCTCTTGTTTGATGCACTCACATAGGTGTAGTTTTCTTAAACTTACATTTTAGTTTACAGTTTATCTTCTCTTCTAGTGGTTGAATTTGGTTCAGTGTATATGTTGTTGATAGAAGTTTTAGTAATAATTGTTTTATTTGTTATTTCTTATCAGTAAAATGCTTTGCTAGCAGGTACATTTTTTGCATAAGGAAAAACAAGTAGTGGTAAGACATATACCATGAGAGGATCTGCTAGCCAACTAGGAATCATACCACTTTCTGTTAATTAGTTATTTAGAATTATTCAAGAGGTAGTTTACCTCTACAACTATAAATCCTTACAGCCTTTTTTTATGAATATTTTTTTATAGTTTATTGTTATTTTTTTATATTTTTTTGGAGTGTTCCTTTTAGAGGATTATTTTTATCTTAATTTTGACTTTTATTACACTTTCCTTTTTGAACTAATAAAATATTTTAACATCCATGTCCTCATTTATGCATAGAAGTCCATGACAATTAAAAATGATTTTCATCTACCAAACATAGATCTGCTTGTAATTATTAGCTTAACATTTCATCTCTAAAAGGAATCAAAGATTAATTAAAAATTAGTTTAATCTTGTACTGTCTGCATAACTATTTAGTTTTATTTTTTTGTCAATTAGAAAGTGGATAGAGAGTTCCTTGTTCAAGTGTCATACATGGAGATATAGAATGAGGATATCAATGACTTGTTGGCTCTAGGGTATCGAAAGTTGCAAATTCACTTGTAACTTGAGGTACATTTCTAGTTTGTTCAATAAGTTCTTTTTACCCCCTTTAATTGGAGCTAATGGGAAGGAAGAAAATGAGAAATGTTGTAATTCTTCATATAAATATTGTGGTGGATGATGTTCCTTGCTTGGGCCCTACCTTTATTTTGTTCAATATTTTTTTAAGGAATAAAATCCATTCGAAGCTTTCTTGGGCCCTGTCCAATGAGGATAGATGATTGTCTTTCCAAATTCCTTTGTGTGGTTCTTGTTAAACCCTTCTCTGATTACTTAACTTGCATCAATTCTTATATGTCCAAATTCAGGGAGAATCTTCTTAAAGTTTAAGAATTTTTTAACTAACTATTGAAATTTAAACTTATTATTGAGTACCAAGGGATTTCAAATTGTGAGATGACCCTCAACATTACTTATCAAAGCTCAAGTGGGTCAAGTTTTTTTGCAAATTCTAAAAGGGGTCTAGATCCCTTGAAGAAAAGATTTTATTTTCCACAAGAGCATCTTCTCCTTGCTTGATTGGTTGCTTTATAAAGAAAGACAATGTCACCTTGATATCCTTAGCTTTAAGTAGTTTATTTCTTGTGGATTGCTCAACAAGCAATGTTTTGTTGGTTACATGTTGAAGAAAACAACTTGAACTTATTTTATAGTGATTAACATATATGAAGGAATCTAATTCTCTTGGAATGACTATTTTTAATGGTCTCTTCATGATTGAATACAACACTTCATTGCTGACATCCTCATAGACTACTTTGGGCTCTAATTTACCCTTCGTGCTCAATTGGGTTGATGATCTCCAATCAATAGGCCTTTCAAACATTGGTCTATGGGGTCCTTGAAACTATCAATCCTTTTTGAATTTTAAGTAATCTGATCAATTGGGTTCATTGTTGAGTTCTTTTTGGATTGTTTGGATATTATTTGGAGAGATTTCATTATGGCTGTCACTTAGGCCTTTGTTACAAAAAAGTTTGCACCAACATTTGTGCTATAGATATCATGCATATTGCAAAGGCAATTATTGCCCAATCAATCTTAGAGGATAGACCAATCTCTATTTAATATTTTGTCTATAAGATCATTACAAAAATTTTGGCTAATAGATTCCTTCCCTCATTCCCAACATTATCCAATAAGTGTAAGTAGCTTTTATCAAAGGTAATACCTTCATGATAACATGAAACTGGCAATAAAACTTGCTTTGAAAGTTAATGCCAAATAACCTATAATGGTCTTTTTATAAATATGGATATATCCAAGGCTCTTGGCTCAATTAATCAGAGCAAATTTTTTTTTACTAAAGACTAAAAATTATAAGTTTTTCTATAAGCTTCTTGGTTAGATGAAGATGTGCATCGCTAATATATGTTTCTTTTTTTGGGTTATTTAGCAAGTTTAGAGGGCTTCATCATTGCTGTCTTATTTCTCTCTTTGTCTTTAGTAGCATTGTGTATGCCTTCTCATGTGCTATTGATGTACTCTTGATGACACATTTAGGGAGAATAGATTTATCCCACTTAGAAGTATAAACACTTACATCACTTACCTTGTCTTTATGTCTTTATTGATGAACACATTTTCATTGGGAAAAAGGATTTGCAATTGCTATTGTAAGATATAATATCTCATATCGTACTGTACAACCGATGCCTAATATATTGGTTGGACAACGTATTATACAATCGATTTCTTTTAAGTAATCAAGGAGTGGATTGTATAGGTCTGGTTCTATCCTTGTATTTGCATGATGATTAGAAATCTCTGACAACTAATAATATTGGTCCAATTCACCTTTTGTAGTTTTACTATCTGTAACATATATGAACAACAAGATCATGTTGATTTTAATAGGCCATTAATAGCATCATACAAGTAAAAAGCATGATAAACATAGCAATGCATTTGTGTATCAGTTCTATATATACGTTGTTCTAATAAAATCCATACTCATATATGTAAAGATGGTTGGATGAGCAATTGGACAAGTCGATCTGTTTATTAAATGGCACATAGCTTATTGTATTCTTTTATTTTTTATTAGGTATTAGTATGATCGTTAACATCTACTCATGTGTCATATTGGTATGATCATCTTGTTGTACTAATGTGATAATCTTAAATTATCTAGTTGACTTGAGCTCTCAAAATTTTCAAATGCAATGGATGTTTTAGAAAACCATGTACATATGTTCATTTGATCAGACCACTACAATTTTTTTCATTTTCCCTTTTTACACATTTGCCAAAAACCTTCCCAACTGTAGCTGCTAGGGTCGTACTAGTATGATCAAAATGATTGTCTCATACGATTATTACACTAAAAAATTTTAATGATCTCTTGCAATTTCAACTTCTCAGGGAACTCATATGCATCCCTTTCTTAACAATCAAATTAATTAGTAGATGTTTTAAGTAATGTGTGTGGGCCAGATCTTTATCTTTCAATGTTATATCTATAAAACAAAATTGAAAATCTTGTACTTTTCAATAGTATTCCTTTTTCTTTTTTAATCTTTATTTCAAATGACAATATTGTTTTCTTTCCTTCTTCCTCTTAATCTCTTCTCTTTCTCTCTTTGTGCTTTCACTCTCTTTCTTCTCTCCCAAAGTTTCCCAAACATATGTACTAAGTCTTTGCGTGAGAGAAGTTAAGAGGTCTAAAATGATTTCTTTTATTAATATCTTCTTTATAAATTCAAAAAAATTAAATTTACATCTTAAAACTACAATCCACATATCAATAGATTCCTCATAACGATACCTTCGCAACTATATGCTTAAATATAAATTAGGGCATAGATTTTTTGGCAATTTTTTTGAGACACTCAAAATTAAATATATGTTTGAATTTTTGTTTTGCATTGCTTTCATTTGATACTTTTTTGAGAGGATATAGGAGTTTAATTAGGCAAGCTGTCACTAGGAAAATTCATGAAAGAGATCCAAACCATAGCTCACTAGTGTTTGTAATTAAGTTGAATATCTCAATGCCATTTAAAGACTCAAATTTGGAGCTCCACAATAGTTTGCATTCTATGTAGTTAGTAGTGAAACTAATCCTCTTCTTTTGAGAATCAAATAAGAATGTGTTGGTGATCTGAAAACCTCATTCAGAATAGTGCATTAAACTTAATTTTCTTGAATTTCAATCATACTATTTATAAGCTTGGGCGACCATGGGAGAACGTCCTAATTAATGTGAATTTGAAAGGAGCAACTTTCTTCTTTATCTCACCTCCTTCAAACACCACTTCTAGTTCCTCTTCATACAAAGATGTTGATTTGATTTTCATTAAAGAAGTAGTCTCTGCCTCCTCTAGCACCTCAGTTGAAGAGCAATTTAGAGAAGACAGCCCTCCTTGACTCATAATGGGAGCACCTTGTTAAGGCCAAGTTGCCTAAGAGCATATTAATGAAAAAGCAATGAAAAAAGAAGGGAAATACTTGTCATAGCAAGCTTTTTCAATTCAGAACACTACTCAATGTTCTGATGTCATTGAAGTTGAAATGTCAATGTCACAAAGTTGTTCTTTCAATATTGCTAAGGGATTCATTTAATTTAGTCTTATGCGTGAACAAATTTGTGTTTTCAAAATAGTCAAAAAGCATATCATCAATATACAAAGTAGTTTTAAATTTTTTTGTTCTTTAATTATCTTTTTCTTTATTAAAATACTTAGACCATTTTATAGACAATAGAGGTTTTTATGACTATTTGTAAAGGTTAGTTTAGGAATAGAAAAAGTGTTTACACAAACTAAGTAGGGGGACATAACTGCTATTTTTGTTTAAATTTAATTGATAAAACAACAAAAAACTTTGCTATGATGGATTTTGTAGGTTGTATAGAACTCGTAAATATCATATTACTTCAGTTTCTTAAGAGTAATGTTGACCTGAACCCTTTTCTTTTAGGTTTTAGATGAAGACAGCATTGCTTCCTGCTATTAAAAAAAAATCACCTAGGAAACCTATACAGTTTGACGTAAATCACTCTAAAGTTTTTCGTATTTTATCTCACATTCTTAATGCTTTACAATGACTTGTTGCAACCATGGTAGTCTTTCAAATTTGACCTGTTACATAGGGACTTGTAGTGTAGTGGTGGGGCTTATTTTGTTTGGCCTGAATTTAGTGAAAAGAACTTCATAAATAATTTTGCAGTGATGATATATCATTTTTCTATTGGCTTGTGCTCATGTTAATGTTATTCTATTTCCAAGAGTTCTTTTAATTGTTTAGATGAAATATTTTTCAAATATTAATTGATTAATATATGTTATTTATCATATTTTTATTTGTGCTAGATCTATGTAGATGAGACAAAAAGCAGTCTATTGTTTGCAAGCAAATCTCTTGAAGTAAAAAATTGTGCCTAGGTGAATGAGGTGTACTTCATCTACAAGTTATATGACCAGTAAAAAACTTTCAATTAAGCAGACTATAATTGTTTTGTTTATTTCTTTTTATTTTCTTTAATTTGACTATTTTTAAATATTTACATATCATTTTAACTTTTGAAGTTGTTTTTTGTTTGAACAAAAGGAACATGACTGATGTTGTGCTCTTGAAGAGGATAAAAAGGGATATATAGAAGCATTGGGCAAAGGTTCTGGTGCTTCTTTTTTACTCTAAAGACTTCTATCCCCTTTGTTCTACCAAGCCACTAAAAGAGTAATCTTTTTATGCATATAAGTGGTAGAGCTCTCACTCTAAACTTCTTGAAGAAGAAATTCTTAATCTGTGCGATAATTTATTACACGTATGGTGTATGGCTTTGTAGTCAATTTTTCAATTTGACATTTAATTTGTTGAGACACTATTCTTCATGATTGCACTCAATTTTTTTTACAGAGTGAGCTTGAGAAAAAGAAAGCAAGAGTTTGTCAAGGGGAAGGATTATTGGAACAAGAAAAGAAGATTTTCAATCTCAACTCACTTATATTATGTTCTGAAAGGGATGAAAAAAGTTATTCATTTAAGATTTGCACTTTTTTCCTTCGGTGATTGGCTATCTAATTCTTTTTTTTCACTATTTATGAGATGGTTAGAAAGACTTATGGTTAGCCTGTAAAAACTTTTTGGGCTAAAGCATTGAATTTTCCCTAACTATTAATTTGTCTTCTTTTGTCCAATCATGGCTAAAAGAAGTCATAGTATATTATATGTTTTTGAATAGAGATAATGGTTTTTATTAGATTATTTGTATGGCTTATTGATTTCTTTTCTGAATATTTCTAGAATTTATGTTTTATGTTTACTTCTTTAAACCTCACAAATGCTTGTATTTTATTCTTTATGGTATATGGAACATCTCGTGATTAAATTAACTGGTCATCAACATCTTCAAGACGAAATTGGATGGCATTAGATTGGCTTTAATCTACTAGATTAGGAGTTGTGCAAGAAAAATCTTGTAGTAGACTTGTCACATGTGCAACATGAAATATTTTGTAGTTCTTTGCGGTGATGGTCATAACAAGATTGGCCTTTCAGGTATGAGAGTGGCTTTACTATGGATTCTTAACATGGCCTGCAAAGAAGAATTTTATGAAGTCAGGCAAAGAAGTGGCATGTACTTCATTTGCTAGGACTATGCTATGTTTAATGTCTTTGTCCAAAATATTTGATGTCATTGCCTCTTAAAAAGTTTGGCAAATTTCCAATGAGTTGTAGTTCATTTGGAATTGACCCTATTTTCCTAATAGGAGGTCTAAGATTCAATGTGAGTGTAGCCTTTATTTTTCTTCAAAACAAATTACTTCAAAATTTTTTATGATTATAAAACCATTGTTTAACGTGGAGTTGTAGAATATTTATAAGTATAGAATTTCAGAAAGTAAAGAAGAAGGAAAGTTTTCCAAAATGAACCTTAATCATTTTACTGTTGGCTTTGTTCAGCCAGTATCTTATGATTGCTCGAGTCCATCTTTAATAGTTTTGAAACTATTTATGGCCCTCATTAGCTTTGTTTGGCTTGTATCCTCCTCATCAATCCCACTCTTTAGTTATGAGAATATTGCATAGTTAACATTTTTTATCTCTAACAATTGTGAAGGGTAACCATTTTTCCTTGCAATTGTTTGAGTTATTTGCAAAAGAAAATGAATGATGAAGTAATGCTATTTGATGCATCCATTATAATTATTTTAGCCTTCATCTATGTTGTCTTCTTTATGATTTATTTATTCTATATTGTAATATTTATAATATTATGCAATAAATTCTTTTAATTCTTTGACATCCTTTCATTTCTCCTTCTTTGTAAGAAAAAGATATGCCTTGCATTTGCCATATAAGAACACGAGAATATAAGAGGGATTTCTTTGGATATTAATTAATGCTTCCATGTAAAGTATGATATGTGTATTGGAAATAACTAATCCATTTCATCTAATTGGGGTTCTTTATTGTCATGTACTTGATAAGAAAATTGGGTGTTGAGTTATTTAGGTTGCTTTTAATTTGGTGTGAGGTGCCATATCTTGAAATAGTATGACTAGAAAACACACATTAATTTTAGGAGACATTTGGTTAAGTATTATCTAGATAGTATTGACATTTAAATAATAGTGTTATATAGACGTTAATGTTACCTGAAGTTTATCAATATTTTTTTTATTATTTAGCTGAATGTTATCTAAGTAATCGACTATTCTTATTATTAATATGAAGTTGTTCATCGTCTAGATGTCTCTTATATTTGTGAAATACAATTACAATTTTAAATAATATTATTTAGAGATGCAATCAAATAATGCACCTAATATATTCAAAAAATATTGTAGGGTATGCCATTATAGTTTAACCAAATGCCCTTTTGATATTTTATTTTTCAATTAGCTCTTGGCAATATTAGCTCAACTTTGCTTCTTGCATGTCATGTAGCTTTATTCTTTAGCAATGATCTACTACCCATAATGGATCTAATTTCCAATTTATGAGTTGCTAATGTATATGCTTTATGTCAACACTTATATTGATTTGTTTAGTTCTCATTATGAATTTATTTAGTGAAATCAATATATAATTAGTCATTATGCATGTCTAATGATTGTGAAGCTAACATCAAGCCTAAGAAAGGTCCCTTTTGCCAATTGCTTCTTATTTATAGAGAAAATAAAGATCATTAGAAGATATACTCTCAAGTGTATTCTAAGTCATTAATGCCATTCTTGTATTTTTCTAATTATTGTTCTCAAGAACAGTGGCCACCCATTTCATCTTTTCTCAATAATGTTTCTCTTATTTTCTTGTGAACTTGAGGCCATAACCTTGGGTGTGTTTATTGAGATACTTGTATTTGTTTAGTGGCCATTTTAGAAATCATAAATATTTTAAAGAGGCCTTACTATTTATGAGATTAGAATAGGAAAATTATACATCTAATGCAATTTAGACACATCAATGTATAGAAACAAAATCATATTATAGCCATTTATGATCTTTATTTTATATTTTCAATATTTTAATTGTCAATTAAGATCTAACTATACTTAAATGGAATTAGCTAGTACTAGTAATCTTATGAGAATTTATTCAAGTCATTAATAATTTAAATTTATTTAAAATAATCTTTGATTGAGTTGGTATTGGAATTAATCAGAGACCTTAACTCTTTTAACACCATTACTTAGTCCCTTGTAATGGTTTTGGCCTCCTAAACTGTATGCTTCTACTTAGATAATATGTTTTACCTTTGCTGACTTGTGGGATGGTTTTTTCCTTATTCTAAGGTTTTTTTTATAAAATAATCCATCATCTATTATCTTTTTGGATTAATTCTTAAGTACAGTTTGACAAATTTTCCTTTGCCTTAAGTGTAGTTAAATCTTTGTGAAGTTTTTATTAACATCAAAGAAATTCTAAAAGGCTACTTGATTATCTTTCTAGCATTGTCTATAAAAATAATAGAGGGATTGAAGGGCACTAATGGAATATGCCATTTTCTTAAACCAAGTCTTCTTCAACCCTAATTGTGAAGAAATTGGTTTTATTTAAACCCTACATTTAGATTTGGCTGTTGCAACTCACATAACAACAAATGGAGTTCTTTTGGGCCATCCTCATAATTATTGTTGATTATCTTTAAGCGTTGCAAGCTAATGTTCCACTCGATCACCATTTCTCCATTATCAATACCTTGATTGAAATCCATCTAGCAATCAAGCCATTGACTACATTTTCTATCACAAGTGATTTTTATTCTAATTCAATTAAGGTTAGTCCTTGTGTCTTTTTGGCTTGAACATCTAGTTATTACCTAATGGATCCATTAGTTCTTCTTTATTCATCTTTAGGCATTGCTGAAAGTATGACTCTAATTCCATCATTTTATGACCTTGCATTAGTGTCGAGGTATTGACTAGTGTGGTCTCCAAAAAGGTTTTGCTCATTTAAGGTTTATATTTATAGTGTTAAAATTTCTTTTACGTTGCTTTTGATCATTATATTCCTCCATTTAGAAGTCTACTATGAGTTTTCACTTGCACTACTGATTCCACTTTTAAATCTCATGATCACTCCCTATTGTCATTGGTCTCAATTATCATGCATATTAAAACATTTTGAAAAATTGCATCAAAAGAAGTAATGTTGTCTTCCTTAGAATTGTGATCCTAACACAGTTATAGTCATTTTGTTTTTGGATACTCTTCCATAGTTGCTTTTTTGCATTCTTTAGGTTTCTAACCATTGCAATTTCATTGGTAAGATTTGTTGAATAATTGCTACATGGGAAACTTTTCCTTTTTCTTTCATAAAGGGTTTGATGTTATAGATACTAACTATTTCTTTGTTGATTTCTTCCATATTGGAGCAAGGTGGTTCATAAGCTTTCATAATCAAGTCAATTTGCAGTTGTGCTTGTTGTCAATGAGAAATTTTTTTCTTTATTAATAGGAAGGAGGATGTGTTTGTTGCATTGTATAGAGAAGCAAATTTATTTAAATTCTCTTTTAACATGCCCATATATTTCAATGGTTTAGAAAAGTAATTGCATTTATTTGATGAAACTATATAAACTATCCCTTTAATGTCTTATAAAAAGTATAATTTCTAAAAAACGCAAATTATCACATGACTATTGATGTTTTTTTCTATATTTGAGTATTTCCAGTATTGATTAAAGTAAATAAAATTAAATAAACTTTAGTGGCATCTTATCTTGTAAGGGCATTCTTATTTAGCTTTTATTTATTTGACATTGCTTAAAATACACTATTATTGAGTGAACTCTTGGAATATTTAGAACCCAAATAATTAAGCACATCTATGCACTAGCAATGCAAATGACTTCAACTACATAGAGTTCTATTTTGATTCCTTTTTGTTCTAATTTAAACTCCAAAGATGGAGAACATTCAAAAATTATAATTGCCTTAGTGAAGAACTGTGTACAAAATCTTTTTAAATGTCAAAAGCAATATATAGTTTCACCTTATACTACTCAATCTTGATTTCTTATTGCTTGAAAAACATCCTTTCTTTAAATGATAAATTTCATGTACACTTTTGAGATTTGGCCAAATTTTTAGGTTTTTAAGGACTCAAAATTAGCCACTAAGCTCATGAATTTTTTAAATGTTATAACTAGAATCTTGACTCTTTTTTCCAATTAAATATCTTTCAAATATTCTAATATAAGTCTTAGATGTTTGTATAATTGTTATGTACATCTCAATAGGAAAGTGTAGTTTAAGAATAAAAAAATAGACTAATTATCTTCTAGCTAGTTAAGCAAAACTTGTAAACCAATATGCACAAAAACATTTGGTTTTAGGTTAGAAGTCCTTAATGTAATTTTTTAGCCTACCTCTTCTCTTTTCAAATTATGCTTTTCTTATGTCTTGTTTGGTTTGTCTATTTTTTATTCATATGAAAAAATTTTAATCGTAGATCTTTTAAAAGGTTAAATTTTTCCAAACCATCAAAACCTTTTTTCTCTAAGCTTATTCTCAATTACTAACCTTCTCTTAAATGGGCTCATTTGTACTCTTTCTGAAGTGTAGTCTCTCGTTCTTCATAGTATTTATTCTATTTAAGATAAATTTAACTGTCTTGCATTGTGACCATATAACATTACAATATTATAGTAATCATATAAGCATACCTTAAATCTTAAATAAGAAAAATTATTAGTTGTGGTAGTTATTCATCAAGCTATAAGTATTTTAAACATAATAGAAGGTATTAGTATAATATCTCTGTTGATGATTTTGGGGAGCATTTTTTTCATAGAACTAGGGAATTGTTAGCATATGCTTTGTGAAGCTCGGTAAAAAACATGCTCAAATCCCAATGCATATTGCGAAATATTTTTGGAAGTTGGTGTTAGAGTGAATGTTATCTATTTTTTGTAGTAAAAAATGGACATATTTGGCTTTTTTTCTCATGTCATTGAAAAATGTTATGGAAAGGTCTAATTTTTACACATAATATATTCAAACCTATTAATAGAATACTTTTTCAACCATATTTCATTAAACAAAATTAAAATTTCATTTAAAAGACACTTTTTTGTTCCTTTCTTAAATGTCAATAATCACAACAAACAAACCAAATACCTTTTTAACAAGCTTTCTAAAATTTGTCCCTACTAGAGTTACCTTCTAAGTTAAAGAAGGAAGCCAACAATGTGGAGCCAATTAAAGAGAAGCCAGAATTTGCATTTTTCTTCCATTTAGCTATCCTATGTAGGAAATTTGAGCATGCTTTGTTGAACGTTACCAGTCGAAAGAAAACTCATCAAAATAGAGATAGCCTAAATTCAATATGTATTCTTCCTTCCCCCACGCGAGAAAGGAGAAATATTCGACAAAGCTTCCCGAATTTGGTGACCTTTCCTTAAATAGTGATAGCAAGGTCTTTGTCTTTCTATCACCTCCCTTGTAAGCCATTTCTTATGCCCTATTGTGAACAAATAGCAAGGTGTCTCTTTTTTGATCATTTTTGAGATGTGAACATCAAACTTCTCCAAAGTAACTATATAGAATCAGAATCAATTCCTACAAAAGAAATTATTACTTCGTCAACATATCATTTGAAGGAATTTGTGTCTCCAGATCATCGCAACCTAACTGAATGAGAAACTGGAGCAATTTTGGTCATCAAATAGATCGAGGAGTAGGTTCCTACCAATCAAAATGTTCCATTAAACATAGTCTTTTTTATTATTATTGTATTAAAGTATTCTTCCTATGAAGATTGAATCTTTAGAAATGGAGAAGACTTCACTACAGATGAACTTGGACAATGTTTTTACTTGAGAAACTGAATAGAATTCTTGCTTTAAGGAGAAGTGTGAAGATGTATGTTTTTTTGCTGTAGTTTTATTTGATGTAGTAGGTGCATTGTTTAATGAATATCTTCATTTATTTATGAGTTTATGCTTGGCCTTATTCTTGGACTCTGGTTCATACCATGAGTGCTAGGTAAAATGCTTAATTAACTAAAGTCTCTAACATATTAGTGATAGTCCTTTTCAATCAAATACCTTTTTATTTTATATGTTCGAATTATTTTTAAGGAACTAATTTAGTCTAACATGTTCTAGGAATATAGATCTAATAAATGAATTAAGAATTCCTTTTTTGAAGTTTGGAATGCATTTTAATTATTTCAAAGTTGAATATTAAAGTTTATGATATGTTATTACTACAAATGTAGTGATGTCAGATCTATGTGATCTCTTCTAAGCATAATTTGTCTTGTAGTCACTAGTAATCTTTGATAAACTTAACATAGATAGCATTGATAATGATACTTTATCTTCCACTTATTACATAAACATTAAAAACTATTATGTGCAAATGCGAATTGATTATAGAAACCATACATATAAATAAGAACAATGACATTAAACTACAAAATGTGATCTTAAACTATCAAACAATTGACATTAAATAAATCAACCAAGAAGATGTTCAGTAAAACATGTTAAATAATTTTGAGCATCTACTACAGTAAGAAAGAAAAGAAAGCATGGGAAAACTTGGTAAAGACATTAGACAACTTTAACTTACTCTGATGATCACAATGGAGAAGCGAAACAGTGGTTGGCAACAACATGTAGAAAACAGACAAATGGCTTATGTGTAGAACTTGCTTAGCATCCTGTTTTTATCTTAAATCCCTCTATATATGTCTGGATGTATCTCTCGTTATCATTTCCTTCATTTTTAATCCTCAACCACATATTTGTGTTTTTAAATAATATTACAATTTCTCTTTCAGCTTTAAAATAGTACACTACCAACTTGTAATACAACTTGACCACAAGTTTATATTCAGATGGTGCTGGTTGCTACACAAATGAAGTTTTTTTGTTTTAAATACATTTGAAAAGAATTGCGCGATGCATAATGATGATACTTTAGCTTGACCTTGATTTCATTTGGATTGTTTACTTTGTTCTAGATGTTATTTTCTTATAAGAGAATCACGTTTTGGTGATGTTAATTGTGACATTTCATTCAATTTTTTTGAATTGAAAATTTTAAATAAAATTTTCTTAGCTGTATGATGTGTAAAATAATTGAACTCAATTAATCTTTTTTGAATTGTGTTCAATGTGCTATTATTAACTCCCTTGTATTTTGTGGTTCTTTTTTAACTACAATGAGAAGTCAAGAATGCTCAAGAAGTTGTAAGAGCAGTCTATGATGAACTGGTTCTCTATCCTCTCTCCAAGAATTTTGAGATGCATTTTTTACTCTTCATTTGCTAGAAAAATGATCTTTTCTTTTTATTATTTTTTTATATTGAAACTTTGAAAACTTCATTTTGGAAACTTTTTTGCTATCAATTTTGATCTTCTTGGATTTTAGAACCTCTTTTGGGGTTCTCTTTGGAGTGAAAAAAGGAAAGAAATAACAATTAGTTTGTCATATTTTTAGGAGTTAGTCGGTGACACAACTTAGAAGCTTTTTGATGTTTTAGAAATTGCTTTGCACTTTGGCCTTTTAAAAGATTCATTTGAAAATCTTTTAGCCATTCCCAAAGACTTCATGTAGCTTTTCTCCTTCTTTTCTAAAATAATACTGATAATTCTTGCATCTTTTTGTGCTTATTTTTTATTTGTGTAGTAGATATCTTAGGTGCTTTATCTAACTTTTTTACGCTTGAAATGATGAATTTTAGCTTGTCTTTTCAAGCAAAAGCTGATTTTTGTTGAATCAAGGCCATCATTATAGTTGTTGTCCTATTCATGATTGTTTTCAACAAAATAAATATGTTGAAAATGAAGTACCTTGCTGGGCAACCTTTGAAGAGATGTTGTGTAGTAGATAAGGAAGCTAGTGAATATATTTTTTTTACTCAAAAAATATGTCGTGTTGTCATCCCTAACTTGGTATTTTGTTATAATCTATTTTGGGGATGAGCCTTTGCAAAGAAATATTTACAACATGATTGCATTAATCAAATTATATTTTGACTTGAGTAACATTTTCCTTGTTATCCCTTTAGCTACTAAGGGTGATTTCATAAATCATCAAGATACTTCATAATTATGAGTAAGGGTTGCTTGTATAGTAATGG
Organism: Vanilla planifolia; assembly: GCA_023846275.1. Taxonomy (NCBI): domain Eukaryota; kingdom Viridiplantae; phylum Streptophyta; class Magnoliopsida; order Asparagales; family Orchidaceae; genus Vanilla; species Vanilla planifolia. The sequence goes on from JAIUJO010000272.1 coordinate 388,222, forward strand.
AGATGTGAGTCCTCTTTTTACATTAATTCTTGCACCTTATTTGAAAGGGAATGGCTTCTTATATTACCTTTTGGTTTAATATAAATGAAAACTATATAAACCTTTTCTTCCAACAAATTCTATTGTATCACATGACAAGATTCAATGACCATTCTAGTCCAATTCTTTGCAATGATGGCACTTACCATAGCTAAATTAATCTACGTTATCCATCCACAACCCATACTCGTTATATAATTCAGTCACTATTTGGGGAAAATCATATGATTTTCCTTGAATAAATCAAGAGTAATCATGCGAGAGAGGTGGGTGGGAGAGAGACAGATAGAGAGAGAGAGATAGTAGAATAAAGTTTGTTAGTTGAAGGTTATGCTTCCTTAATTCTATTGCTTGGTTTTAAAACACAGGCATATGAAAATTACAAATGATTCCATAAAATACAACCTAGTTTATTTTGAAGTACAACTCTTATTAGTTGTATAAGGAAAACTTTCAAATTAGAATGGAGCTAAATTTATTTAAAAATCTTATCATATCCTATAATTGATGGAATGCTTCTACTTGGTTTAAAAATAGTGTTACTCATTCTTATTTGGTTATTGCTCTTATGATTACTTTGGAAAACATCTTATAAAATTTCTTGAGTCTACATTTTTCTAGATTGGTATTTGGATTGCAAAAATATCTCAAGACCTGGTCCTTAAATCTTTGGTAGATTTCCTAAAGGCTTTCTCTTAGAGGTTTTGTATCACCTATGTTTAAGTTTTGTAGTTTTTCTTCTCATGTCAAATTGCTCAACTTCTTTCCTCATCTTTTGAAATCTCAAATCTTAGAGTGCAATTCTTGAGGAAATCTTTGAGAACCATTGGTCGAACTTTGTGCTTAATGCTTCATGTGTCTTAAACTTTCAAGCTCATCATCTCAAGTGGCTCTACGCTTGGTTTCTGTATCTCAAGTTTTGTTTAATCTTCATTGGGTACTATACTCTTTCAAGGTTTCTTCATATCCCTTTCTCATGGTTAAAAACCACTTATGGCTTGTAGAACATTTCATCAAGGAGATTTATACATATGACAAATGTTCTTAGGATATGTCAAGGCTCTCTTGTTTACTTTTGTTGTTGTTATCTTGATCATTTGTCCTTTTTTCAAGGATTTAAATCTCTTTGAATATTTTTTAAGTTCAAATGTATTTGTTGAGTCTTTTGGTTATTTTTAAATAGAGAACGTGAGATAACAAAACTCATATTTTTATTGTTCCAAATTATTCTTAATTAGTCTCCTATGGTGTTTGTGCATTTCAGATGATGTAAAGTGGGGCTTATGTCCCTCATCTAGAGGTGGTTCAGTAATTCTCAAAATCATGTACTTTGATAGTAGAATTTTCATTCCCATAACAAGGTCATACATAGGTGATAATACCTCATGAAATTTCATATCAATTATGAAATGCTCAAGTAATTTTAAGTTTTCTAGATTTATAAGTATTGATTTCTCCTTATGGCAATAGGTTTAGCCAAAAAAAAGTTATCATTAATTTTCTTTAGGAGTCAAAATAATAAATATCAAATTGGTTTTAACATTCTTAGCCTTTTAGTTTTTCTTTTATTATATAAAACCATGCTAGATCTCCTAAAATTCTCTAATTGATGATGCATATCATATCTCTTTTTGTACTATTACAAGAGCCTCAACCACATCTTGATAGCAATTTGAATTTTTTAAATATTCTTGATAATCTTTTATAACTTCTATTTGTCTTTATTGGATGGGTTTATTGAGAAATCCAACTTGAGTGGGTTCTACGGTAAATATACTAGACACACCTTAAATGGGCTCCAAATGAATGTGTTGATTTTGTGCATATCTTGTCTATTTTGTACTTATGTTGGAAGACCTTCAACTACATCTTCAATTGGTTTGAATTGTTCAAATATTTTTGATAATCTATTATACCTTCTACTATATTACCACTTTGACTTTATTGTTTTTCTTATTTCAAAATCCAAGTTGAATGGGCTTTATGGTAGATATAATAGACACACCACCTTGAATGAGCTCTAAATAATTGGATTATGGATGGTTTGATTTAATGAAAATTGGGCACTCAATTGATTATGACCTTATGTCTTTTAGTGAGGAGAGTTACATCCTTTAATTGGATTCATATTTACTATGTTAATGACCTTTTTCTCTGTATCAATTTTTTTTATAAAATGAGTATTCTAATTCCACACAGTGTGTGTTGGTACTCAAGATGTATCCATACCTTTGTAAAGAAAAATGTGTTACCTTTAGCCCTTGATATCCTATTTGCACTCTATCATCATAAATAGGTTTTCTTAATCACAACAAGAAATTATAAAATCATCTTATCATCGATAAGCCTCCAAGAAAATCCATCAAGATGGTCTTCTGGGGTTGATTAAGTATCGATAGTGGTATCTATAGACCTTACTTTAGATCGGTTGGTTTTATAATGCTTTAGAATGTACTCTGTTGAATGAACTTCGTTATGTGAGATTTCACACTTGGCTAATATATTGTCTTTGTAGGTTCAAAATAATCTAGTAAAAAATGTTTTTGTCCAATGTATTTGTATGAAATACTATGATTAAATATGATTTTTTATGTTATATGAGATTAAATGTTTAGTTTTAAGAAGGCATTTTGGTTGGTTACAAGTGTGTGACATTTTTATGTCAATAATGAATGACTTAGATTTTAAAAATGTAGATTTGGAAAGGTCTCAATAAGCAAATCCAAGGCTATTGTTTTATTGGAATTGGAGGTTTTTGGGGGGTTGAGCACTAAACTCTATATAAGAACTTTATATTAAAATAACAATGTAATGCTAAACGAAAAATAGTTTCTTATAAGTTATATGGTAAGAGACATATTCTCCTCTATTTGATGTTGTTTTGCATCCTTATTGAATAAGGTGAGGAGTTATGGTACAATTAGGTGCTAAAGAAAAACTAAAGTAATAGAAACAATGAGGGAGAGATTGGCATGACATTAGGGAAAGGTGGAGATTGTGATGAGAATTTACAAAGGAGAGTATATGAGGAGTTTCAAGGAGGAGCTTGCTAAGATGAAGAAAGATTTTGTGTGTGTGTGTAGTTCAAAAACCTTTCTGATATTTTTGATTTGGGACTCTTGCCTTTTTACGGCTCCATTTAGCAACCTTTTAGGATTTATTCATTGCTTGGTGATTCTAACTCTAAGGCATTGTTTGATGAACACTTTCTACTTTCTTCTATCCTAAGTATTACATTGGCATTCATTTTTCATCATAAGTTTGCAAATCGACCTTGGCCTTAACGTTTAAGAGTATTTGTTGTTCTTTAAATTTTGAGTTCATAGATTGACATAGATCAACTTCTTTGATATTCTCCATTAGGTTAGATAACCTTAACCATCCCCACTTTGAATTGGTTGCATTCAAATTCGATGGTGATGTAGTTTTTGGTTTCCATTTTATGGTGCTTTTATCATGATACGTTATTGCTTTGTAACGATCTATGCAAAGCCTTGAACGGTTTGTATTAGCTATGTTACCTATTATTCCAAAGATTGTTTGGAATCTCCAACATGTATAGCTATTTGTTCATTTCCTTCCATGAACTTCTAGTCTTGGCCATATATGTCCAAAATGATGCTTCAATACCAAATGATTCATCCACAGCTTGTATCATTGTGAAATGCAATTGAAAAATAAACAAAATGAATAGAGTGCCTTGAGCAATATTGCACCATATTAATTTGCTTAACTAGACTTCGTTAAATACCAAAATGCCTTTTGTTCAAAGCAAGCCAAAGAGAGCTCAACCAAGAAAGAAGATACAATTTGAAGGGTCGGTTTCCCATATGATTGATTGTTAGTCAGCCAAAAAGAACAACTACAATATAATATAGTAAGATTTGTGCACGACTCTTTTTCCTTGCCTTGGCAAAAGCTTATGTTGGGAAAATAATTGCATATAATTGAAGCCAACTTGCCTTTCTTTGACATTCCTAATTAAGTACTTTCAAATTAGTCTCTTTCATATTTTTTAGCTTAAGCTCTACTAATAGGTTTGATTGAAATGACTAAGAAGCTTGTATTTCGAATGTTCAAATGATTTGTGTCAAATTTGATGCTACTTAATTGCCTAAGGAGTGCTATACCACTGAGCCCCACTTCTTCTACATCATATGCATGTTTATTATAACTTATTCCTCTTATGATATTTAATTGTTGCATCTCATTGTGATTCATATCTTACTTTTTTGATGTGCAAATTATCATCACATCTATGTCCACTTGTTACTCTCTTCATATGTGCAATATGAGAATCTTTACAAGCTGATCATTACAGTTGTTAAAGAAAAAATCTTACATGTTGTTCATTATATTTGTGTTATCCTTGAAAAAAAAACTGATTTATATTAATTTGAATTCCTGCTCAATTCTCCCCTTGTGAGATAATAATCTTGTTCCCATAAGCTACTTAATTTCATATTCTATTATGTTATGCTTTTAGAGCCTTAAGGCCATTCCCATGGAGTGTGTGGCATAATTAAGTTCCTCATTTAGGCCATGACTATGTCAATAGATTTATGATCAAGAAAATTAAGGAATTCAAGTTTGAGAATGTATGATATGATTATCTTGATTTTTATTTCTCTAATGAAAATTCAACACAATTCTTCATCTAAAAAAATAATTCAAATGTAGAATCTATTTGGTAACCAACTATGTCAGCATCAGAAACAAATTTGTGAGCTCAAGTGTTGCTTTGAAAATAGACAGAAGATTACTACGGTTAGCTAAATTAAGTCTTTCCCTTTTTATTCTTTTTAGGATGATGTTCCCATTCTATTTTTGATCCAAGCAGATGTTGAAGGAAAAAGGCCTTCAAGATGATATGGAGAAGTGTCACACTTATCATCTTCTTCTCTTGTTAGAGAGAAAGAATAACTAAGAAAAGAACATGATAAGGCAAAATGAAAATTCAAGGATATCGAAAGCAAACTAAACAATAATATCAAGGACAAAGTAATGCTTGAGATAATTATTGTTATCAAAGATGTGTTACTTTAAGTTTTTTTTATTTTATTCATTAAAGATGAACATTTCCTTTTTTTAAGTGAGAAAGCTCAGATTGAATGAGAAGTTAAGAGTTTGCAAGGTGAATGAGCTTTACTAGAACACAATATATTGAAGCATGAGTCAAATGTTGTATCCCATACAAATTTGCAGCTAAATATCGGAGATGGAGGTTCACTTGTGTTCTATTTATAATAGGCCCTATGCGATTGCTAGTTAATTTTTCAGCTAATTGGTAACAAGCAACAATGCAAGATGTAATATAGTAAACATATGAGATGCAACTAGAAGAATAATGGTTTGTTTCTTAACATTTTAGTATGCTTCACCAAATCATGAACTTTATTGAGCTTGGCTTGAGCATATGGAGAAGGTTTTTGAACTCCAAAGCTTTATTTTCTCTATGATATTTGTCTGTTTAATTTATACTTGCAATTAATATTCAATTCCTTATATTAAGTGAATAGGTTTGATTTGGTTTGATACATTACGTTTGTTGCATCTATTATTTTAGGATGAGTATCAAAGCTTTTATTTAGTGTGTTTGAGGTGGAGGCTGATATTGCTTCAATGAAAGAGGCTTTGGAAATTACAATTGGTGAAAATGAAGTAGTTGTTAAAAATGAAATTCTAGAAACTAATTGGATGTTATATCCAGCAAATTAAATACTGCATTAGTTGTTGTAGAGCTGCTGGAGGAGCTTGGTAGAATGGTGTAAATCCCTATAATTGCATAATAATTAATTTTTTATCCAGTGCTAATATTTTATCAATGCTTCTTAGCCTCTCTGCCATTTTACTTCAACCATCTATTGGTTTTGAATTCATATTTTGGAACTTGAAGCTGTTTTATCTTGCATGAACAAAGTTTATTCAATTCAAAAGCTGCTTCTAGAAGTTTAGAAGATTCCCTTAACTATCTATCAAGACAGAAAGAAGACATTGTCTCTATACTATAATTATTGAAATAATGAACACGACATTGAAACTGTTCTTTCTTTCACTACATTTTTTAATTCATATTCTTATTCATTGATTGGATCAGCAACTTAAAGAAGCTCTTTTGGAACTTGAGTTTGTAAAATTTACCATAGAGTCTAAAGAGAAAACTCTGACTAAGAAACTCAAGATATCAAATGATGAAATGTTCGTCTTACAAAGAATCTGTCCAAGGTATTTGCGAATCAATGCGCAACTGTGATTTATAGTTTTGTAATGTGAATATAACATGAAAAATCTATGAAAGTGAACCCATAATATGTAGTCTAGAAATTTGGTATGAAATTTTGTAGGATTTTCAACAGGCTTAAAGGAAATGCAGTACATTGATTTTACTAAATGGATGTCCATTACATTAACTGCAATGAAAGCATCTTGTTTTGCAAATGATTTTTTTTATTAACATCATCTATTATTTTTTTTTATTTTTTCTTCAAATTGTTAGGATTAATGTTAATCACTTCCTTGATTTTTATTGTCATGATTTTGTATTAGGATATTGCTGATCCCTTTGAAAGTATATAATTCTTTAAGGTTAATTTCTTGCATTATTTCTACACAATTTGAGTATGCTATGTGTTGAATATGTGCACTATTAATGCCAGAATTTGGTCAAGAGCACGTGCATGAGCAAGTTTAGTGGATGTATATGTGGGATGGTTGAAGTTATTGGGAGGAGAATAGAGAGATAGAAAACAAGGGAGGAAGAAAGAATGAAATTGATAAGAGAGACCAAAACTTTTTCATTCAAAAAGCCTGTGAATGAAGAAAAACTAGTTTCTCTGACAAGTCATTCCAAATGTCGAAACTCAGCATAATTTAGTACAAATTCAAGTATATGATCTTGATTTATCTAGTGCATGCGACCAAAAATGGAAAATGGAGAATTGATGCAATTTTGGTGCAAGTCATATGAGAATGTTCAAAACCAAGTAATGTTACTGAGGTAAGGATCTTCATGGAGGCATTCTACTAGCTTCGTAATTCATTAAAAACTTTTGTGAGATTGTCATACCATTGCATGTACTAATAAAAGTGAAATTGATGTTTAAGAGAAAAAATCATACACTTCCCCTTTTAAAACAATAAATTATAGGCACACATTTGATTTTTCCTAGTTTATGACTTTCTTTTAAGACTGCATTAGATGTGTCAAGCCATGCAATTGGCATCGTGTTGATGGCTTGAGGACATCTTCTAGCATATTATTTCATGCTACTACAAGAAGCTCAAGGAAACTCATGGTCGTACAACAAGGGGATTTTAGTATTACATCAAGTCATGAAACATTGGTTGCTGTCTTTGATGGGAATGAAACATCAAACACTTTGACAGACAACCACTCCAATACTTCTAGAACCTAGCAAGTTTCAATAGGCATGACACATTAAGCACATGACCTATTCGTAACAATTCAACATTGTCATCACATATAGGAAAGGAGCTCGAAATAAGTTGGTTGGCTTTCTTTCAAAACATACAGTAAGCAACTTTTGTTTAAGTTTTGTGAAGTGGGTCTAACTAAAGATGCACAAGGAGAATGTATTGAGAGATAGTAATGATATTGACTTTAATGGGGATTGATCAAATGTGAAAACAATGAAAGCTATCTAATTTTCACTTAGCTCTATTAAGGGATACAACTTTGCATGCCTTGTAAAGGGGATTAGTTGAGATTGGTTCAAGAGATTCATACTTCAATGGTGGTTGGTTGCTTTTGAATGAAAAAAAAATACTATCCTCATTCGACAAATTGAACTTGTATTGTTCTTGTAAAAAATCAAAATTTGAGAAATTTGTGCAATGTTATGTTTTTTATAGTATCATAAATAGAACCATCTAACAACCCTTATGAGGGTACAATTTAGGATATTTTAGAGTATAGGATGAAAGACTCTTCTATGTCTAGTTTTCTTTCAATAGGTTATGCCATGTTTCTACTGGTTGAAGACTATTCAATATATATTTTAGGATTTAGTCCTTAAAGTCCATTCAATTTAGAGTTCCAAATTGAAACAATTAAAAGTATCGAGGGATTAGCTCAAGATAGTGCACAATAGTTTGATTAAGATTTCAAGGATACACTTAAAGGTTGATGGAAAAGCCACAAAATGATAATAGGAAAAGGTATAATAAGCAGTGATGGAAAATGGCTTCAAGGTTAAGGACATTGTATGGCTCCATATCAATTAGAACTTTTAAAGGGTGTGGGAAGGAACCTAAAAGGCAATGTGGGACAACCCACTTTGCCTTTAAGAATGTTAAAGGCAATGTTTGATTGCATATTCTTTATCCATATATGGAGATGGATTTAGAAGTTTGTTTTGGGAGATCAAATAGTTGTGGTCAAACCTTCCAATGTTGCATTTCAATGAAATCTACTGGTGCAACCCCTTAACATTGTGTTGGACTGTAGTGCAATCCCTTTTTAGAAATTTTGTTTCATGACTGGAACTAGTTGTCGAGACTAATGAATTATGAAAGAATGTGACTAGTTGAAGAGCTCGAAGGATGTCACAGATGTGGCGAAAGAAGATGTTCTAGTGTGGGATAAAGGAGCTAAAAGAAGCAATTGTGACTATAGTATATGGAGCGAAGAATCATATTTTACTCATTTATTCATTATTGAGAATCCAAAATAATTTATATGGATTATACATTCTTGTCCCAATTTAAAAAGAAAGCTTTCTAAATAATAATATCAAAAAATATAATTTGGTAGTATCTTATCTAAATTTTTCTCTACTATCACAAATTTTAGTGTCAAACTTAATAAAGAATTATAGCTTTTATTATAACTAAAAATACTAATTAAGTTTAGAATAATGTAAATGTATATGCACCTTATGGGATAAAACTAGTTTTGGTTAGTATGGAATAAGCCAAAGAATAATGATATCTCAACATGATACGTTATGCTGTAATATTATGGTAACAAATTGATACCTCCTATAACACTATGTAGTTGAAGGAAAAACCATGCTAAAGCTAAAGAGCCTATAACATCCTTGATAGAAAAATGTGAGTGATCATTAGATGATATTTTAGATATTGAATTATTAGATAAGGAGTTACTCTGAGTACATTTCTAGGTAGATAAGTGTATGGAAATTCTTACATTTGGAAGATAAAAAATATATCAAAGCTATATATATATATATAGAAGCATAGTTTTATAATGTAAATATGTCTTTTAAAGACAAAATTTTGTTTGGCTAATATAAGAGAACCAAAAAGGGACACTACATTTATAAAATATGATTGTTTGTGTTGCTAGAATTATACTTTTTATAAGACAATGTGGTACGAATTGAATCAAGAAAATCTTGGTGTGCCTATGACAACAAGGGTTAAAGATAATAATGAATGATTATTAAGTGATGTCTAAAAAGTGGAATCTCTGAGCAAAACATGATCTTAGCTTCTTTTAGGTGCAAGGAGACAGTTGTTTTTATTCTCACATAAAAAGTGAAGAGAAAAATTCAAAATTGCATATATAATACCATGGTTTTATGATATCGAGATACTTTTTAGGATAAAATATTTTTTATTGATATGAAACTATGAAAGAGAAATAATATGTTATAGTAAGGTTAGGTTATAACAAAAAAATATTACAACATCACAAAATCTTGGGTCTTAGTTGGTTACAATTTTAATTCATGGAGCTAGTTGTCATTAGGGTTATGCTCATACATTATTCCATGTTAACAATGCCATGAGTGTGCACCGTTTAGCATGTTAGTTATGTTCTAATTGTTATTAAAGTCAAAAAGTTTATGAAAAGTATTAAAAGGAATCAGTCCTAGCCAACAAGAACTTTATCTTTCCTTGGAACTCCCTTTCCCTAAAAAAGTGTAGCATTACCCTTCCTTTACTAAAGGGGGAGTTCTACGAATAAAGTATCACCAACACTTGAAGTCTATGAAGCCTCCATTATATGAGCGGTGCCACTATTTTACTTTTAGTAAAACATCAAAAAAATACATAAAACCATTTTGTTCTTCTCTTCAATTAGCTAATACTAATCTACTATGAACAAGTTGGAGTATAGATGGATTATATACTTCACTTATAAGTCATTTTAAATTAAGTAAAGGGTGATCACCAAATTTTCATGAGTGGAAATACTTGTCCAACATATCATACTTACCTATGATAGGAATCTTATGCATATCATTTTATGTATAAGGCTTGACCCTAAATATATAGTTGGTTTTGTTACCTATATCGAAAACATTGGCAAAGGATTGAATTGGTTCTTATGTATATGAAGGAATGTCATAGTACTCTGATGTTACATAAATTGTAGCTTAAAATATGATATTGATATTTAAAAGAGTACCTTATTGTACATATACTAGTTGTACAATAGTACTTAGCCAAATGCCTCAACTTTAGAATATGTGGCTCTCTCCACAACCAAATTCAAAACCTCATCTTCCCAAAGGCATGTAAAGAGACTTCATGGTTTAAACAATCTTCTAGAAGAAAAGGAGAAGTTTGATTTTTATTATATTTAATGATTATCGAAATGCAATTTGTTTCTTGTAATGAACTTTTCTCATACAACTGAAGTTTCTTGACATCAGGCTATTGGTTGATGAGGTATTAGCAAAAATCGTAGTATAGATATTTAAATAAACATGCTAACAAAGTTAGCACTATTAACAAGCTAGTAATATGCATTACTCTATTGAGTTTTTGAGAAAAATGATGAGAAGGAAAGATGCACAAAAAGAGTTAAAAATTTGAAGAGAATACTTATGTAGATGTCCAAGACTCAATTATCCCACTAAAAGATTATTAACATGTTGAGTCTAATTAAGTCTACTATAGATCCATATGAAGTTGAGCAGATCATATGTATTGAGTTTTATTTGAACTTGTAGGATTACAAAATCATAAGTCAAAGCAATGTAAACTATACAAATCTATTGAAAAATAGATGCTTGAGAGTTGAATCATATTCTTCTCACAATTTATCAATAAGCACTGAAGTGTAATTGATGTAGGCATGTAGATCAAGCATCTATTGTCCTTTTTTTGATATGCAATTGGATAGTTGTGCGTGGCTCAGAGGCCTATAAAGGGTCAATACGCTATCATAATTTTCGTGAAATCAAACGAAATATTTTAAGTGACTTGTAATCTATATTATTCTTTATAAGCTACCAGAACGTTGAGGATGTGAGTCACTTGTTTGGATGGAAAGCTTAGAGCAGAAGTGATAAAATTCATAAGCTAATTTTCTCTCATATTAAACTCATTTTGAAAACCTCTTTGTTAAACCCACTTTCTAGGTTTATAAGTCATAAGCTAATATTGTATTAAAATAATATAGAGATTCATTTTTCAAGATCATGTTTATTTAAATTCATATATTTTGAGGAATATCTTTCATTATTATTATTTTTCATTAATATTTTTTAAATTAAAATATTTATCATTATCAAGTAATAGAGATTATTGAATTCATTAGCCCAAATGATGATATATGATTTTTTTAACAAAGATAATTTAATTGCTTATTTTGATAATGTAATTGGCTACTTAGTGAATTCTTTTTAGGTTGAAAATTGATCGATAAAAACAAAAGTTCTACTATTGCATAAAAACCAAGTTGAATTGATTAAAAATAACTCTTGAATCCATAATTTACCTCAACTAATTGTTGCTCCCTACTTTGCTTGCCGTAAACGGCTTCTCGTAGCTCTACTTCTTTCTCTTTTCATTCCACACTCCCCTTTTAGTTGCACCAGAGCTTTCCAATAGCCATCTTGATTCTTTTCTTCTTTTCCCTACTAAGCTTCTCCAAGTTAAACCTTCTCATTTCCTTCATCTTCTCTCTCAACTCATTTTTCTTAATCTACTTGAACTTCCTCTCTCTGTCTTATTTATTCTCTCATTTGTAACTCGCTTAATACAATCAAATATCTCCTTAAATCCCACCTATGTTGAGCTGTGATGAATTAATTTATGAAATTACAAAAATATTATTCTAAAATTTTAAATTTATGTGTATAAATCTTAAACTCATACTAATTTTTTAAACTTTTAAAAATTATTAACTCATTGCCTTGGATTACTTTTGAGAAGCTCTTTTCAATTATTTGTCTTAATAAACTTTTTGAATTCATTTAAAATCATGCCATACTTTTTAATATTATATTAATTTAATAATATTTTAAAATATAAATATTATATTTAAAACAGATGACTTTATTATGTCGAAACATATACCATTAAAACTTTATTGACTTAATTTTTCATTTATAGTATAATATATATATATATATATATATATATATATATATATATATATATATATATATATATATTTAAATTTTGAGGTGTTGCAATCTTACCCTCCAAAAAATTGTATTGAAATTTAGAAAAGTTTTGGCTATTAGACGATCATGTATGCTTCCACTTCCCAAGTAGCTTTTCCTTCTGCTTGATATTTTTATAAAACATTTATCATTACAATAGCTTTATTTCTTAGCAGCTTCTCCATTTTTTTAAGATATTCACTTATATTTCTAAATAAGTTTGATTAAATTTTGATATCTAGACCAATATAATTAACAAAATAACAAGGTTCTAGAATGCATCTTCATAAAATTAAAAAGATGAAATACTTTATGAATTCCTGATATATAAAGAGTCAAAACAATCAAATATATCATTTGTCCAACTCTCTTCAGAACTTAGAGGAACAAATAAATTTAGATTTTAAATCATTTTATTTTTTAATTCTTATAATATCTATCATTTAACAAATTTTAATAAATACTTGATCTCTTTCTTGAAATTTTATTAATCAGTGCTTTGCATCAAAGTATTGTTTCTTCTTATCTTGAGTTATCTTTCATTGATATTGAATAATTCTTATCCTTTCGTGGCTTTCCCAATAATCTAGGGATTCAATAGAACTCTTTCTTTTCTTTTTTTCCAACATAGATTTAACAAATACTTCATTTCATATATAGCCTCATATGATGAAATTTCAAAATTATATTGATAACTTCTATTATTAAAAAAAATATTAATGATAAACGACTTTCTTAACCTCCTCCAAGATCTAATATACAAAGTCTTAAGTAAATCTTTTAGAATCTTAATGATTCTCTTTATTTATTTATCGATTTGAGGATGAGTGACTACAAAATTTTAAAATTGTTTCAAAGTCTTGATCCATTATCTTTCAAACATACAAAGTAATATTATTTTTCATATCTAATATAATAGTTTTTGTGAACCATGTAATTTAGCAATTTTTTTCATATAGATATCAGGCAATAGTTTTGTTAAATAAGTTTTCTTAATAATAATAAAATAACTATATTTTTTGTTAATCTATCTACAATCACTTATATTTAATCATGACCTATTGGTGATCGAGATAACTCTATCACAATATTTATAATCACTTCCTCTCATTTCTATTTATGAATGGGTGAAGGTTTCGATATTTCTCTTAATTTAGTTACTCATCATTTATTTATTAATAGATTAAACTTCTTAAACCATTTCGACACATTTTTTATTCCAAGCAACCTATCAAATGCTCACATGTCAGCCACCTACCACGTGCACCATTGGTCAATGAGTGTGTATATAGCCTTTCACATGTAGAAGCTACACCCACTAGCGTGTAGCAGTTATTGTTTGCATAGATGGCCTCATTGTAATGTAGAATTTGTAGAATTTTTTTGTTTGGTGAAAATTTACATGTTTCTTTTAAAAATTAAAATATTATATATTTTGTAATAAAATATTATATCCAATGTAAAAGAGTGTCATCTAAAATATTTTAAGATTCTTTAAATTTGAAAACTTTGTGAATTTAAAACTCTTTGAATGAAACTTCTTGAGAAATTAATCTCCTAATTAGAAAAAACCTCTTCTCATTCATTTCTTCCTTAGTTGTCCACTGTTCTTACACTTCAATTTCATTACTGCAGTTCAAAAAAGGAATGTATACTATCAAAGGGCTTAACATGAAAATACCTTGCAAGTCAAAATATTATACTTAATTTCACATAAATATTGTATTTATTTTTTTATAAAAATACTACAAATGTCAAGTCTAGGTCATGAACAAAGCCATGATTTTCATAATGATTTAGGTTTTTGATTGTATACATAATCACTTTTTTATTCTGCATCAACCCATAGTATAGATATTGTAAACATGCATCATTGTACACATGATATGCATCTATACATCCTAGTAGTTTCATTTTGCAACTAAATACAATACTTTAAATATCTAAAACCTATTTTCATAAATCAAGTCTCATTTATATTTTATTATTTTTTAAGATAATGTAGTGGAGAGGATATATTTGATAATCTTTTCACGAATTGTCTATAATAACTTACATATCGAACAAATTTCTTTTTTTATATTGGTAAGAGTTTTGGTCAATTCATGATTATTAAAATAACATATTCCAAAATTCACTCTTAGAGTATTTAGTATATAATTAGTTCTCTCACATAATTTGTAATACTAGAAGTAAATATATAATATGTTCTTTTAAAAATTTTGAATAAATCAAAATATCATCAATGAATGCAATTATAAACTAATCTAAATATTATAAAATATTGTCTTCATCAGATGTATAAGAGGTGATGATAAAATTATTTTACTAAATAATAACTTAAAAAATACATAATAGTCTTGTCTTGTTTAAAAACTAACTTCAAAAATATCTCCATATTTTATTTTCAATTGGCGATAAACAAACCATTGACCAATCTTAAAAAATATCATTAATTCATAGAGTTCATGAAATAGACTATCAACTTTTAGTAAAAGATATTTATTCAATTTAAATCTTTTTGCCAATTAATTTTATTTCTCATGTTATTTAAGCTAGTTAAATCATAATTTGCATGATAAGCATAAATTTTTAAAATCCTTTGATCCATTGTAGTTTAAAAAATATGATAAATTATTTTTAGTTTTAAAAATTATGTAATGATAATTTTGGTAAATGCTTAATATGTTTAAGCTAACTCTATCAGATTAACTATTCAAGAATCTATGACAAGCATCCCCCATTGATGACATAAATATTTTTCTCATAATTTTTATTTTTCTCTTCTAATTTGTACACTTGTTCATTATATATATATATATATATATATATATATATATATATCACTTATCTAGTAATAATTTTTTTATATATGTATTAGATAATCATTAGTTTTATAAGATTAGTTGTATTAAATTTGAATGATTTTATACTGATGACATTAATAATATTGTTTGGGGGAATTACATCAAAAGTTTAGAATTTAACAAATTTACATAATTGAGTAGAAAAATGAATAGAATATCTTTTTGTTCAATTTCTTTTCCAATTGAATGGTATACCACTTTAGCTTTATTTGAAAAAGACCAACTTTACATAAGAAAAGAGAAAATAAGTTTTCAATTCTACATAATGAAATATATGTGAACAAATAATATATCACAACTTATTATAAGATAACTAATATACAATATACTCTACTTCAAAACAATTGATTTATCATTAACAATAAAAAATATTGAGTCGACAAAAAAGTTAGTTAACCTAATCTTGTAATATTAGGTTGCTATTAAAAACATCATGTGAATAATATAAAAATTGTTGTTTGAAGTCTCCTGCATGTCCTCTCGTGACGTCTTACGTTCTTTTCCAAAACACATTGGCTTACATATGGTACATTTATTTCATGTTGATTTGTTTAAATGATTAAAAAAATGTATTAAGACATTTAAATTAAGGAAATAAAAAATTGAGAAAGAAAAACTTTTGATATTTTAAGATTATGTTTAAAGATATTTAAAAAAAGTATTTAAAATAGTATTTAAAACCATGTATTCAAACATACAAATCATATTTAAAAATAATATTAAGTAATTATAATTTAATCGTAGTGCAATTACAAGGAAGATTGAAGAATATTCTCGAAATGGGTCCATCGAAATGATAAGAATAACGAATTGACGATTATTGATTTCATTCTCTAAATAATAAAATTGTTGCTCATCACCACCATCAAGTAGCCTTTAGACTTATTGAGTTGACAACTCATGTGACATGTTCTTTTCATTATTGAAACTCACTCTTAGAGATGAATACTATTTTCAAGCCAATAAGCTCCCGACATGTGTCTTTGACAAGTAGGCAAATCATGGTATAATTAAAAAAAATTGAAGTAAAATAAAAATAAAGAAAAAGATAAAGATCATATTAAATTTTTAGATCATTTAATTTATTATTCTTAAATTTATATCTACCCTTTAGACATTTTTCTTGGGCCTATCACTTCTCTTTTCTTTTATCGTAGGTGTTGGCAAAGAGGCCTTACAATTGTCTTTTTTTTCGAAAAAAAATATAAGCCTTCAATTCCCTTCACACAAGGTACAAAAGTAAACACCTTCCCACACAAGGTTAAAAGTGGAAACCTTTTCTACAAATAATTCTTAAAATAGGCTCTCCTTTCTCACATAGGGCTCAAAGCAAAAACCTCTAAATCCTAGTTGCATTAAGCAAAATTCAATAATAACAATAAGAAAATTTTACATAAACTTTCTAAAAATTAATCGAGTGAAAAATATATATATACTTTAAAAAATGATTCCAATTGGGCATATAACTTCTGATAGCAATATCAAAGTCTGTATGTAATGAGTGCATTTATTCAATGCAATAGGTTTTTTCATCTATTTATAGAACTAATATGGTTGTCTGTAATTCTTAAAAACTAACAATTTTAACTTACAAACCTCCCAAGTCTTCTAAGATATTTTCATATTCTTGCTTAATGCCTTAATCCTTGTTAGCAATGCTTTGATGAGAAAATATAAATAGCCAATTAGCCAAGCTGGACTGTACCACCCATTAGACGATCTAAACAAGTTCTATAATTTGTACATTTTCGATCTAGCAAATTTAACAAACTATTTATCAAATTGCACGTTGTACCATTTAAAGATGATGAAAATTGTTCATTGAACATTTCTATAGCCTTTTGATATTTCTTAATTTTGAGTTGCTAACAATGAGATTATCCATCAAATAGTTTGATAATTTCTTAAAACAACTAAATTTTTAGCATATTTTTATTTTATATTTATTAAATGGCCTAACTATTATCATATCATTATTAAAGTAGCTATCTATTGTCTATTAAATAGATTATTTTTAATTTTATAGATGTTGATTTTGGCAACCCCATATGACCATCAACAAGCTAAGCTATTAGATTATCCAATTTTTATGGACTAGCCATCTGTCAATTATTGAATGTTTCGATGATTTTTCTATAGAATATACAAATGATGGCTGAATTTAAACTAACAAATATTTCTTGATAGAATGCTTTATATCTATTAAAGAACTAGTCAAATGTTTAATACTTTTTTAAAGAAAGATCTTTTAGCCAATTAATTTTATTTCTCATATTATTTAAGTTAGTAAATTTTCAAAAGATTTAGAAAAAGTAAAATTTTAAAAATCCTTTAATAAAATATTGTTTTAAAAATATAATGGATATTTTAGTTTTAAAAACTTTGTAATAATAATTTTAAAAAATATTTAATATATTTAATCTACTTTATCAATTTAATTGTTTAAGAATCTAAAATAATCATTCCCATAGTTCATATGAATATTTTTCTTATATTTTTCATCTAATTTGTACAATTGTTCTTTCATAATTCTTGAATAATATATAACGATGAACATATATACATCTTTCAATAATCATGTATCTAATCTTAACGTGTCAGAATAATAACGTATCGGGTCAGGCCTAGACCCATCGGGCAACAACCCGATTCTGTAGAAGTTAACTAGTCATCATTGTGAATTTGTTGTGGATGAGCGGGAAAGCTCACTACGATTTTTTCTTCTCTTTATGTTAATTTGATGACTGATGAAGAGTATTAACGTCCTGTGCATGCACCACACCTTTTGCCAGAAGTGTCTCAAATGAGCCCATGGTGGATCTCTGAGAATTCAATCTTCCTTATTAATCATTCAGCC
The DNA here is from genome assembly GCA_023846275.1 of Vanilla planifolia. Lineage (NCBI taxonomy): Eukaryota > Viridiplantae > Streptophyta > Magnoliopsida > Asparagales > Orchidaceae > Vanilla > Vanilla planifolia. The sequence continues at coordinate 406,368 of JAIUJO010000272.1, forward strand.
ATGTTTTACATTGGTAAGTCCCAACCACAACCACCACTCATCTAGATATATTGTTGCTCCAATGATTGTTGAGACATAAAACTCTTTATTTAACCTCAGACAACGTTTTCAAGGAAGACTGCAAGACGGTTGAAATTTTTTATGCCCAGGAGAAAGATATTGTTTCCTCCATTGTTTGTGGATTTAACGGTATGTCAATATTGGTTTTCCTTGTGTATGATTTTAGTATAATTTAATCAGGAATGCTTGAGAAAGTCTGTACGTTAAAACTATAGATACCTAGATGCCTGATTGCAGCACCTGGGACATTTTTTTTGTACCCTATGATTTTGAAAGCCTAATGCCTTTTTTGAAAGCCTAATGCTTTTTTCTTTTTTTCAAAGATTCAAATTTTTTACCATAAAAGTAGACCAAGGTAAATGGTGGTGAGCTACATTTCATGGATGTTAAAGGAGAATGTTAGTCTTTTTTTTCATTTTCTGCTAAAATTTTTTTTCTGATTTCTTGTGTAACATGAATCAATGTATCACATTGTTAGGGCATGGAAGACATTCAAAACATAGGTAGAAAAGGGAAACAACCAATAGCTAGGGCATACTGAGCCCTTGGTGGATGTAATATTTTATAAGTGAGTGCCATATCCCAGGTTTGGAAGGCACTACATCTTGATAACCTAGGCATAATTAAAGGAGATTTAATCTTAATCTATACAATTTATGTTTAGGATCAAAGTTAAATGATTTGATTTTGTAAATAATAAGACTTATTATTTATGTAGATAAAATAAAATGATAAATAAATAATAAAAACTTAATTAATTTCATTTATTTAAAAGGATAGTATACATATTATGAATATAATAGTATTTCAAATAATAATATATTGTTGATTATCTAAATCTAAATGATAACAAGACAATCAATAATACTAAACTCTTAAATATTCATCCCAATAGATGGTATAGTGTTGGAGATGTGCGATGATTGCTACTGATTACTGAGATAGATTTAAAAGGTAATATATGAAATAACATGTTAGTTTACAAAGCAAACCAATAGATGAAATCCCTTGAAAAAGCTTGAGCAATAAAGATTGGGGTGTAGATATGCACAAGGGAATGTTAAGGGTATATGGAATATATAATAAATATTTCTACATGAATATAGTCTCGTAGCTTATAAGTGAATTGAAAGATAGAACTAGTATATAAAGTCTGTCATGCATGATGTTCATAAATGAAAAGTAAGACATGCATCAATGTGCGAATGTTATTTCCAATTAATTAAATGTTTTAGACTTGTCAATTGAACTAATGCCAAAAACATAAATACCCACATAAGTTATGAATATCAATATTATGAATAAGCAAATTTCAACTTATCAAATCGCTCATTTGAATTTCAACTATACTTATGACACAAAAAATAGAGTTAGTATGCATTAATATTCTAATATGTCTACACAATAAATATACATATATATAAGTAATCATATACATCATAATTTACTTATCATAACTCATATATAATATAATCACTTTGTGGATATATTGTGGTCACCTTAAAATAGGAGGAACATTATAGCCAATCTAAAATTAAAGTTAGGTTATCACTAACTTCAAACAATAGAGTTGTCTCTCTAAGAGCTTGTTGACCTAGTTATCCGATCATATAATAAAAATGTTATCATTAATTATCACATTCAACATTCCGTTTCACTTATATATAATCAATCGTAGAGTTATTGATAATTATGTAATAATACTATGCAACATGATCTTTAGAGGAATATGTATTGTAGGTATCACGTGAGCTACCAATTTTTAAGAAAAAGTGTTATGTTCAATAGTAAATATGCTCAGTTAGTTTCATATGAATAAAATTAACATATCAATAACTAACTTTTTATAACATGTTACGTGTTTTCTTATTGAGATCATTGAACAATTTCAAGAAATGAACTGGCGATAGGTACATATAACTTTTATTATTTAATGAAAATGAATTACAAATAAAAATTGATTTAATTAAAACAATGAAATCAACGTAAGTTGCTCAAGTTGGAGGATGGATTCTTCTAATTGTTTGGTGTCACTTATTGCAAAATATACGTGTTGGTCCGAACTTCTTTTAGGTGTGCAATGCTACTTCAACTAGTGCTGATTTGTACAGTCGAAAAGCGATGTCTAGACCAAACATATGTTGTACTCATTTAAACAATATTAAATTTAATGATTCAATTTATTGTTCTAATTTTAGTTATTTATTCAATTGATTTTAAACAAAGAAACTTATTCATGATATGCTCCTTCATTCCTCAACAATAATTCGTATCATGCTTATACTAGCCATTCCTACAATTGGCTTTACATTACTTAAATTGGAAATTATTGCATTTTGAGATGAAATAAAAAGCTAAATCACCGTGGTGTCATTATGTGTCGTATCGTGATAATATAAGAAAAATACATGACTTTAATAGTAAGCTGGAAATCAAGGGCAAGTAATTTGACTTCGTATTATTAAAATAAAAAACTTATATTTTAGAGAAGAATTTGGAAATTAGAGTAAACAAGTCTTATTTAATTAAAAAATATACGCATCATCACATTAAATTTTATAATAAGCACTTATAATGTGAACAATATATTGTTATTCATAAACCAAATCTTGAAGATGACTAGATAAGCAATTAAGATAATGTAATAAAACACCTGAATATACCAATATCAAATGATAGTTTATTACTAATACTCTAATGGCAATTTACTAATCAAGTAAATTGGGTTTGAAAAAAATATATAAAGCAATGTTTGAGGTTATAACCAATTAGTAGATGAAACTTCATGTCACGACATGTACGACAAGGTTTTGGATAATGAATTCTCTACAATATCCAATTGAATAAGATTAAAAACCAAAAGTATGGAATATTCTATCATGTATATTATTCAAGAACAATGAAAGTAAAGATGTGCATCAACTCTTAAATGCTATTTAAAATTATTTATTCAGATTAATCATGTTAATCAACTTAATTTAATGTAACATAAATGTTCACAAAATTTATGTACATCAATATTATCCAATACATAATAGTCAAACTTGCCAAATAGACAACATTTACAACCATACACATGATATAGCTATTTGGCATCATGAACCACTATATTCATGCAAAGAATAATATATGTATATTCATATATGGAATCATACATCTTGTCATCCAATCGCAATAGCTCATAGGTAATATAATTATCATGTCAGTTTGGGTTAGATGGATGTTCACTACTATCTTGAAATAGAAGAGTCACTACTTCTTAGGCTTTTTTAATGGATTAACCAACCATTGTATCAACATAATGATACCATTAATCATTATGTCCCACATACAATCATGGCCATATGATCAATGGAGAGGTTATTTTAAATGATGTGCTATTATTATGCATCATGAGCTTCATATAAATCATTAATATTGAACTAAATAATTATAATGTCAAACGCATTGAATATGGACAACAAGTCATATGTGAATAAAGTAAGAACATAAATAACAAATATGTCACAACATATCATTTGCTATCCTTGGAGATCATACACCAATCACAAGTATACATATGACATAACAATTTACATCTAAATTTTCTTTATACATAAGATAAATGATTACAACAAAACAAGGCCTTACATGAATTTTAATATTTTTTAGTATGTTAAACTTTATTTATCATGTGTCATTGAATTAAAGAGAGTGTTTACAACAAAAACCATAATTTTTCTCTAATAGTTGAAACTCGAATATTGCGAAATGAACTATCCTAAACAGCACTACAATTTGAAAATCAATTTGTGCAAATTTTGATGTGAACTACACGTGTGACATCTAGTTAACAACTTATTTACTTGCAATGAATAATACTAATAGTTACCAATTGCTAAATTAATTATTGTACCTAAATAAATAAGAAATTTAATAGACAATCATGAAGAGATGATTGTTAATTTGTTGAGATTTAGAGATCAAAGAAAGAGCATGCATGTGACGAAAAAATTTTATGTGCAGACCTTGGATTTAGGAAAAATTGTGGCTATGGGGCAGTAAGAGGACAATTTAATATTTAGTTTTTACAATAAAAAAGGGTGTCCAACCTTTACAAGAATAGTTATAAATTGAAATATTGTTGGATTTAGAGATTTATTTTTTATATATATGAATTGAAATATTGTTGAATTTATTTTAGAATATGACTTGAACTTTTATTAAGTGAAACATGGAGTTTGGAAATCAAAAGATGTGTGAGGAAGAAGAAAACCATACTAATAAAAAATGGCCATAATAGCTCTTGGGAAAGGACATTAATTGATGGGAGAGTATATCAGGGATATAATTTGGGAAGGTTGTTATGCCAGTTAAAAATGAGAAGAAAGTGAGAATGAATCAAGCAAATTATCTTATGAAGCAATTCTTAAGCTTACGTTCACCACACCTTGTAGGCACTATAGATCATTTCCAAGTAGGCGACTGTTTAGGTGAGCTTGAAATGTTGTTTCATAGTATGGTGTGTGTGGACCACAAGAGAGTTCTTTTGGTAGTATTAGCATTAAATATTGTTACTAGGCATTAGTGATAAGGCAATGTAGAATCTAATTTGGAGGAAGAGCACATTTTGAAATATCTTGAAGAGAATTTTATCAAGCTTTTTTGGAATTTTATATCCTAGAGTTGGCTGTAGGAAATATAAGAGATGAGACTGGTCTTGTATGCATTGGAATTATTGGCTATGGAGAAAGAGATATAAATTATTTTGGAAGGGCCTATGAGAGAATTAATTATTTATTTTATTTTTCTTAATTAGCTCTTGTATGAACATGTTAGGTGTATTGTATGGCTTTTTAAGTTGGCACAATATTTTTAACATGCATAACATTACATATGTCACTAATTTGCATTATTTTACGAAAAAATAGAAAAGGATATTTTATTTAAGTAAATATGATATTATTTCAAATGTATCAAAATGAGATTATAAAAGTTAAACAAAGATTTGTCTTAACAACAAGGCTCTTATATTAAAAGAAGTCATTTTGTTACCAAATGGTTTTACCACATTTTGAAGAATCGTTCAGTGGTGGAATATAATAATAGAACCAATGATGTGTTGTATCTCACTCCTTGGTGTTGTTTACAGGTGAAACCTAATTTGAAAGAATATCTAGCTTTTTGTTTTGTAGACTAAACTATAACTGTTAATGGAAAGGAAAGGGAAAAGGATTGAATAAAGAAAAATATTGAATTAAAAGGGGACTTGTGTTCTAATGGAAGTTTAAAATAAGGTCAAAATAATTACAAAGAAAATTTAAAAGGATTTAATGTAATGTATGGAATCATTGCCTTGATATATTAGTCTAATTTTAAAAAAATTACAATTGATATAATATATTTTGTTATTGGGATCTAACATACGTCATGACCCAATCTTGTAGTGCCTTGTATTTTTCTTAGATATTTTTTTTCTATTGAGCTCATGATTTTTGGCTTAGTTTGTTTTGGCCAAAATATTTTTCAAAACGAAAACATATCATAGGAAGATTGTAGGTTGCTCCTATGATAATCATGCAACAATTGGAATTATAATTGAACAATGGGTTCAAGAATAGATGTTATAATTAAACATGACCTATTGATGATTTTAAGACATAATAAACATAAATAGCTTATAAAATGTTATTTAGCATATATAAAAAAACTAATAAGAGACTTTAATATTATGACGTATACTTATCACAAGAATATAAGGGAGTAATGAGTGTAATATTAGCTTTATAGTTTCTTACTTTTGCTTATATGGTTGTGTTAGAATTTTGTTGATATTTCATGCATTAGATATTGTGATAATTATACTTATTAATTTGATACTTGATAGAATTATTATTTTTATTTTCGTTGTAAGAACTATTTAAATTATGTGAATCATGTCTTTGTGAAAGAGATTTAAATTGTTATTTTTTTAGCAATCACCTTGGTTTAAAAAATGATAAAAAAGGTTTTGAAAATAGAAAATGTGTTTTCTAAATAAAGATTTTCTATTTCTAAAAAAATAAGGATTAAAATATTTGTATAGTCATGAAGGGGCACTTAAGTATGGTACTGCTTGTTTGATGCTCAAGATTGCATTAGTGTGCAAGCAAGGTTTCCATACAAAAACATGCAAAAACAATTTAGCAATTCATCAACCAATTGGAAATGAGTGTCTTTTCATCTTAAGATAAGAGTAGCTTCCTTAAGTCAAGCAACATTTAGTATCACACCATGCATAGGTCGAGTGGTCAATTTAGCATGAACGATGCATAAAATTAATGCAATATCTTTGCTTATAATCTAAAGTTCAATTCTTTCACTAATTATGACAACACACTTTTAACAATATGTCATCACAATTAGTAAAATTGTTGTCTTTTTTAGTTATACAACCTCAAAACAACGTCTTGATCAACAAAAATTGGTAAGTACGAAGGCTAAGTTGATTAAGATTATCATACAACATTGTTCTAGCATTGTCAATTCTGGTGGGTTTCAGACAAAACATCTTTTTAAGAAGATCTTGTTTGTTGTCACAAAATATTGTAGCAAGTTTACCCATCGAAAGTGTAAATTCTCCTTAGAGATGAGATAGTCATGATTATAAATATTGTCTTTTCATGAGAATTAATTAGCATTTAGGTCGAGTCTAATTTTATTGAAAGGTTTGTGATTGAAATTGCTCCCCAACTTTATTTGCTATAACTTTTATTGGAGTTAAGATCTTCTAATCAACTAATCTATTTACTCTAACCTATTTAATTTGTGAAATTGTGAGAAAATGTTGTGAAAGTACCTTAATAAGTATAAGTGCTTAGGCTTCTTGCAAAAGGTTGAAAAAAGGCCAAGTTTGAGGGAGTTCATATTTCAAAGGTTTGTATAAGTTCAAAATTCATCAATAACACCATTAGTTGTTTCTTTACCAAATATCAAATTAATTGTTAGTCCTAAATAATTAATTTAAAGAATTATTTTAAATTTTTGTACTTGTAAATACGGAACATGGAAAACAATACCATAGATTCCTTTTGTTTCCTCACTAAAAGTTTAGCATTAATTACAATTGACTAAAAAATGAAAATTAGAAACCATAAGATAATATATGAGATGATTCACAGGATGACGTCAAGAAGAAAAGGAAGAATGGAAAGGTGAGGGATAAGGAAGTGAACTCATAGTAGTCGACAATGGTGGAATTGTTGGCAATGAGGAAAAATTGTGACCTCTTATGGTAGTGGCTAATGGAGCTCTTTTATTGAAAGGATGAGGCTATGGTTTTAAGAAATGATGAAATATAAAAAAGAAGTGGAAAGAGCTATAGATGAAGGCAATTATGATATGTAGAAGAGTGGGTATTTGAATTGAAGGCAAATTAGTGGAGATTTATTCGCCAAAATTCTTCATGATTAAGAAGGTGATCTTAGTTTGATGGCAGAGGCACATTGTAGTGCCTAGCCTTATTGGTTTGTTTTGATTTCAATTTATTTGTATTATAATAAAGCCAAAATGGATGTCTAAAGTGCCAAATGGGCATTCCTTTGATGTATATGATATAATTGATATCATTAAGTTTGTATATAAGGTAAACATGGTAGGATAGTGTTGAGGAAGTTCAAATATTTTATAATTACGAACGCATCTTACAAAATTAGCCAAAGTGTGAAGAAAATGCATGATGACTTTTCTCAGTGTAGAGCTATCTTCAAGAGATAGTTGAACTTAATTGATGAAGCTTATCTATGATCTTGAGATCTCTCAAAGCTTGTCGATTATTTATCGAGGAGTGTTAGAGTCCATTGATGCTTTTGTTTAAGGTGTCGAATATGAATGATAATCATTTGTGGGAAGTTGTTTATACTCGTGCGATAGAGATAAGCTATCAAGGGATTTCCTTGAGGATTAACTTGTGGTTATCATGCTAACGAGTAAGTATATTGCTCAACTTATATTAAGTTGATGTCGAGGTGCACAGTATTTATGTTGATCAATTTTCTTGTCAAAATTTTTGTTTAAAAGCTAAGGAAGGTAGCTTGTTCATGTCAATTTTAATATCATCATCATCTATTGGTACTTTTTGATAGACAATCTTGATCCATTTTAGTTGACATAGATATTTGGTTTTCCATTTTTTGTTTTGGTAGGTCAATATATATGCCTTTCTCTCTTTTTAATCTTAAAATTCTTATACAAGTTTTTAAAGTTGGTTTCTATGTATCCTTACTTTGTGGCTTTTTAGATCGTCTACGCACTAACTCAGTTGTATTACCAATAAATTTGACAATGTTATCTCGCATATGATTTGTGATTTGATTTATCTCCTAGAAAATAAATCAAAGAATTTTATTCTTAAATAAGTTTATTCTTTTTATATTTATGTTAATATTTTCTATCCTTGTGTAATTCATTTGTTTTATCTCTTGGATTTTTTAATGTGGACATCTTAAATCATTATATGATGTTGGATGGTCAAACATTTCATGGTATCACCTTAAAATCTTTACAATCAAAAAGTTCTTTTTTTCCTCACTAAGAAACAATCAATGTGTTTAAGAGACTATTCTTTTCAAGTAATTAATGCTCCTTTTGTTTCTTAAAAAAATGAAAGTAACAATAAAATCATATGCAAAAGTGAACTAGAAAAAATTTTTACTATCTTTATTAACTTTCCCAATTCATAACCACCAAGATATTGCTTAAATTCTTTTTCTTTTTCCCTTTATGCTATTTAATCCTCTTAAAATTAAAAATGTTTTCATGCATGCTTAGTGTTAACTTTTCCAAATCAATCTAAACTTTTCCATAACATATTTAATCATTTTTTAGGAGTGGTCATTGCCAACATTTTTAGATTGCTTTATTATAATGATCTTTGAAGTTATGATCCTTTCACTAATCCTCATAACATTTATTACACCTTTTAAATTTTTGTTCAAAATTATGACAATTCTATTTCTATAATGTTTTTAACCTAATTGTCAAAACTTAACCCAAAGGTATTAAATTCTTTTGCCCTGTCCATATCTACTTAGCTTTTTGAACACACAACATTTATCTTTCATTGAATAATTATATTCAAAAATTCCATTAGATTTCTAACTAAGGTATATATATTTTAATATCCTATAATCATTCTTGTGTCTTGGACTAAATTTTTTTATTCAATCTTCCAAGATAATGCAGTAGCTCTTGCTCATTTAAGACAACATCTGGATGTGTAGAGCTCGTGCTCACATATCACTTTATTCATATAATACAATGCATTCCTTCCAAGGTTTGCATTAACATTAATGCAAATTTGTTTGGGCTTCATTTCATTTTTTTTGGTTAGTTTTACATAGGTTCTTAATTTCATAACATAGTCCTTCACCTTGTTTGAATAGAATCTATATTTTGAAGAACCCAGTTGAACTAGTAGATTGTTTTAGAAGGTTCAATTCAATGGTTTCTTGCCTGATCTCTTGAATTGAGAGGCTAAAAAGTGCGGTATAGTAGTTCTTAGGCTGGCATGTATTTTATCCAAGAAATTACGGTTCAATGATATTGTACCAATCTAGTTAACTAATGTTACATGCCAATCCATGTCCAAAAATGTGGCTTGTCAATTTGAAAGCATTTTTAAAGAAGATAGCAAACATTTAGATTTATATGGCATTATTTCAATAAGGAAAGAAAACGGGCCATTCATAAAATGAACTAAGCATGCCGCACTAGAGTCCATATCATGTGGTGAAGTGATCACATGAGATCTTAGGAAACTCAAGTAAACATGAGTGAACAGTAATTGTGACTAGAAATTTTAATAGAAGGAATTCCATACTTCAGAGCATGCACTTGCCACATGTAAGAAACTCCAAAAAAACAATGGAGATGATCTTTAATATAAAAATACAGATCAAAGAAAAAAAGTAGCAAAAATGGAATAATAGCCTAAAGGAAAACCATGCATAATGAACAAGGGAAAGAAGACAAGAAATATAATTCAAGAATCACTGAACTCCACAAATCCTTGATATGCATTCAAAACTTAACAAACATTGGATTCACTACTTGAGATCTTAATCGTAGCTTCTTAAGAGTTCTATCCAAAGTTTCTAGACTTGGTTGCCTTAATCATTATCTAACTCTTTTGTTCAAGCTTCCAGTTCATCTCATTTAGTTTGCTACCTTTAATCATTTAAAGTGTATCAATTCAGTCATCATATTATGTTGTTTGAATTCAAGAAATTGGTCATAAGCTCAACAAGCACATATACACATGTTTACTAGTTTATTAAATTGTTTGTTGTGGTCCATATTAATTGTAAGTATTTGGTATGTTAACATTTGAAAAATGTGATGTATAATTTATGTTAATTATGGAGGAGTATATTTTACCTTGGTTCTTGGAAATATTAATGTTGGGTGTATTGTGAAATAAAATTAAACAACAATTATATAGAGGAATCAAATTATTTTATGTTGCAAGTTTTCTTTCGAGGTTATCAAATTAAAGAGGTATTTAGATACAATGTTTGATGAAAACAATTCCTTTGATGAGGAACGTAGTCAAGCTTTTAAAATAGAGCCCTGGGAAAGTTGTTTGGATGGCTCAAGGGAAGAATGAAGTGTACTACGCTATGATGTTGAGGTCATATCTTAAGGTCACTTGTTCAAACAATGGTTGATCTTTATTTCACATGCATTAGACGACTCTTCTTCTTTGTTGTAGTTTTATTATATATATGTTTTACTTTTGAGTGTTCATATTTTTCAAGGCACAATAGAAAGGTGGAGGAAATATGTTTTAAGTTGCTGGTCATTCTTGAATATGGACTATAGCTTAAACTAATAAAATTAAATAAACGAAGTCCTTTCTAAATTCTATTTTGATTTTCAATTGAATAGTGATGTTTTGAAAGAATGTTTGTCTATAGATCAAATCATATGTATTTTGCATTGTAGAATATGTCAAAATATTTCTTTGGATTAGCTTACAAACTTCCACATTATTTTATGTGAATTTAAGAATTTTAAGCTATTGAATTTGATTCTTTGATTTTTATATAAGTTCTTATTTGATGCACTCAAATGGGTATAATTTTTTTAAACTTATATTTCAATTAATGGTTTATCTTCTCTTCCAGTGGTTGAATTTGGTTAATTGTATATGTTGTAAATAGTATTTTCAATAATAATTACTTTACATGCTATTTCTTATCGACAAAATGTTTTTCTAGCTGGTACAGTTTTTGCATATGGACAAATAAGTAGTGGTAAGATGTATACCATGAGAGGATTTGCCAGTCAACTAGAAATCATACTGCTTTCTATTCATGAGTTATTTAGAATTATTCAAGAGATGGTTTACCTCTACAACTATAAATTCTTCCAGCCATTTTGTATGAATATTTTTTCATAATTTATTGTCATAATTTTTTATATTTTTCTGGTATGTTCTTTTCAAAGGATTTTTTATCTTAATTTTTGGTTTTTGTTACACTTGACTTTTTGAATGGATAAAATAGTTTAACATCTATGTCCTTATTTACTACATAGAAGTACCTGAGTATTAAAAATGTTTTCATCTACCAGACATAGATCTGCTTGTAATTATTAGCTTAACGTTTCATCTCTAAAAGGAATCAAAGTTTATGTAAAAATTAGTTTAATATTGTACTGTCTACATAGTTATTTAGCTTTATTTTTTGTCATTCATAAAGTGGATAAAGAGTTCCTTGTTTGAGTGTCTTACATGGAGATATACAATGAGGAGATCAATGACTTGTTGGCTCCTGGGCATCAAAAGGTTAAAATTCATTAATCACTTGAGGTATATTTCTAGTTTGTTCAATATGGTTCTACGTTGCATCATTATGAACTTTATTTATTTCTTTTTGAATTATAAGTTCTAGCTTATTTATAAAGAGAGGCAAATATGTTGATGGTTTAAAAGAGGAGATTGTTACCTCCCCTGGTCAAGTTCTTCAACACATGGAATTTGGTGAATGTAAAGCCAAAACATCATTTCCTCATTTCAATTATATCATAGTAGCATTACAACTTGAGGGAAAACTTTCTTTTGTTTTACAGTTCATCAACACATTCAAGAGACAAACATGAACCTTTATAGTAGCCGCTCCCATACAATTTTTGGCAGGGCATGTATATTTGTTTGTTATCGTGCTTTTTGTTGAACTTTTTTTAAGTATCTCAACTAATTAAATTTAATTCTAGATTGTTGAAAGTAGGGAGGGAAGTGGAGAAGGAGATTTAATTAATTGTTTTGATGCTGTTTGTGTATCTATTTTGGTATGTTGTTTTGGCAACAAAATAATCATGCTTTTATTTTGTTTTTTTGTCATCTCCTATGCTTCTTTTTGGACTATTAAGGTCATCAAAGATGTCTAACATAGTAGATGTAAATTAAAATTAATTAGGACCTCATAAGCTTTGGCTAAAAGTATTGTCATGGTTAAGCCACTAACTTATGTAGCCTTAAATCATTTTATGTTATCCATATGCAGTTCTATGTGCTCAAGGGACAAAAATCAGTTTCACATATACAATGAACTCATGTTGAATTTAATAAAGTACTTGATTTTTCTATGAGGTATTTTCATCTTGAGCCATCATTAGTAGACTTTTTTTAGAATAGCAACGGTGGAAGTGAAAGTGTGAAAATGACAAGAAGCAAAGGAACATGGTTAAGGGAGAGGAGAATTTTTTTCATAAAAAGATTGAATTCTCTAAGAATAAATACAAGCGGTTTTGAATTCATGAACTTCTAATTCTTACATCTTCATCATCCCTTTTTGTAGAGGTTTTGGTACAATATTTAATTATAAAATCAAAACGATGTGATTTTGACCAAAACATTATAATTCTACACCTATTCTAGTCTATCTACTCAGGTGTGCTCCATGCCCTACATCTGTACACTTGTGCCATTGGGCTGTCGAGGCTACTATTCTTGCATGCAAAACATTATGTAGTTGGTCATTACACGAGTGCCCGCCCTATGCAAGTGCACCTTCCTTTTGTGTCGTGCCATTTTGCGTGTGCTCATGCACCTTCACATGCAGCACTTGGGTAGTGCACTGTAATGCATGCTTCAACAACTTACAACATGTCTCGGGTATGGCCCAGAAATTGGTCTTGTTGCAACGTGTTGTTTTGTTGATTTTCATCGTTTTATCTCTATCTTGATTCTTTTCATCAATTTTGAATTCGATGAGTTTGAATACAATCTCCTGATTTGTACAATAAATATTTAGAAATTAGTTGGAGCTTCAAAATCCTTTTGATTGTCTGCTTTTGGATTTTGATCATGCTTCATAGTTGTTAGAAATTGACAACAAAATACTCTGAAGCAATAACTTTATATGTTCAATGATAAGCACTTTATGAAGTGACATTTCTTTACTTGCATATTTCCTACATTTTTGTCAAAAAATTTATACTACTTTTCATAATAACAAAAACATTGTTGAGGTACTAGTTACGAACTTCATAACGATCTTTCTCCATTTTAAAAATTTTCTTAAAATAATTGTTATTTCACAAATATCTATACAACTAAAACTGAGTTTTTCAGTCGCAGTGGCTTGGAGTACATACCTCCCCCTTGCTTAAGATTGTCAGTGTTCATACCACATCTTGCATAAATCATTATTGTTTTTATATGGCCTTTCTTTGCAATCTATGTCCATTTGTTGACATTATAGTTTCACACCTTCCATTCTTTTGTGTTGCACCATCTTTTCATGCCTTTTTGCTCTTTCACTCTGTGCTTCCTTTCTTTCTTCTCATCATCTTTATCTTTTGATGTCTTTATCATCTTCACAACGCCTCCTTGGTGGGCAAGCTCCATTTTTATTCATCACTACTATCATTGTTCGATCTAGTTGATCCTAGCCCTCGTCAACTATCCTTTGATTTGTTAGGTACTACACTATGCATCATTTCTTTGTCTCAGAAATCCCTATCTCATTGTCTTGTTATTCCTTTGTCCATTATACAATGCTTTTTCCCCCTATCTTGCTTCCTATTGACAACTTCATCTCAGGATGAAGGCTACTCACCTTTCTAAATCAATGAATTAGGCACAAGTTGTGCCCACTCTCTCCTCCCTCAAGCATGGCACTAGCATCCACTTCTATTGCCCTTCATGTTGCAATCACTTCAACTACCTCCCCTCTTATACATACAATACTCATGTTCTCCCCACTCCTCCCAACCTCTCCTTTAACAAAGTATTATATGAAACTTTATTCCAAAGCCATTTACAATTGTCTAAAAGTCTTAATTCATTTTCCAAGCAAACCTTGTGTAGCAACTTAACTTTAACAATGCTAGAATGGTGGTGTTGACATCTTCTTAGAGTTGGCATTGGAATACAAGGTGAATGGTTTAGTTCCCTTGTTAGGTATTGTATTAAAATACAAGTTCTTAGCATACATGCATCTTGTTGAGGCCATGTCAAGGAAAGTTAGAGCAAGACACTGTTGATATGTGGGGAATGGATTCTCCTAACTCCGTTAAGTTGGTCTTATTATACTCGACATGACTCCATGCCATTGGCCACCATGCAACATCTTGTTGTAGATACCATTGATTATGTTGAGGGATCATCAACCTTGAGTTTGTCATAAGGTGATAGCCATTAGTTATAAGATTTTTGTCCATTGAAGTTGATTGTGACTTAATCTAACACAGTTAAGCCCATCGTCCCTGAAGAAGTGGTTATTCCTCTTTCCTTCTTTTGCTTGGGAATTATTGATTCTCCTCTCTAGCCCAATGAATAAACCCTCAGATGTTCATTGTTTCAATGTTAGATGTTGGCATGATAGCTCCTAGATCTGTGAATATAGAGATCAACTTTAGTCCTTTAAGTATACGATATTTTTCATAATTTAAGACTATTTCATAATAAAAGTTATTAACATAATTGTAATTATCACTTAGGTGGTTGGATCTTAGGCCCATTGCTTGAGGGTTTTTTTATTAATTATGCTTACAATGATCTGGAATTTAAGATAGCCTCTTGGTATAAATTTAGAGGCTTTACCCCCTTTAATTGGAGCTAATGGAAAGGAAGCAATTGAGAAATGTTGATATTCTTCTTATAAATATTATGGTGGATGGTGCTCCTTGCTTGGGCCCCATCTTTATTTTGTTCAAAAATTGTTTAAGGAATCAAATCAATTCTAAGCTTTCTTTGGCTTTGTCCAATGATAATTGGTGATTGTCTTCCCAAATTCTTTTGTATGGTTCTCCTTAAACCCCTTCACTGATTACTTAACTTGCATCATTTCTTATATGTCCAAATCCAAGGTGAATCTTCTTAAAGTTCATGTTTGTTTGAACTAACTATTGAAATTTAAACTTATTATGGAGTACCAAGGGATTTTACCATGTGAGATGGCCCTCAAAATTACTTATCCAAGCTTAAGTGAATCAAAATTTTTTGGAAGTTGTGAAAGTGGCCTAGATCCCTTGAAGAAAAGATTGATTTTTTTTCCACAAGAGCATCTTCAACTTGATATCCTTAGCTTTAAGAAGTTTATCTCTTGTGGATTGCTCAACATGCAAAGTTTTGTTGGTTGCATGTTGAAGAAAACAACTTGAACTTATCTTATGGTGATTAAAATGTAGGAAGGGATGTACTTCTCTTGGAATGACTATTTTTCTTGGTTTCTTGTTGATTGAATACAACCCTTTGTTGTTGACATCCTCATAGACTACTTTGGGCACTAATTTACCCTTTGTGCTCAATTGGGTTGATGATCTCAATCAATAAGCTTTTGAAACATTGATCTTTGTGGGGATTCTTAAATCTATCAATCCTTTTTTGAATTTGAAGCAATCTGATTAGTTGGGCTCATTGTTCAGTTCTTCTTGGATTGTTTCGATATCATTTGGAGGAATTTCATTATGGTTGTCACTTAGGCTTTTGTTACAACAAGGTTTGCACCAACATTTGTGTTATAGTATCGTGCTTATTGCAAAGGCAGTTATTGCCCAATAAATATTAGAGGATAGACCAATCTCTTTTTAGTATTATGTTTATAAGATCATTACAAAAATTTTGGCTAATAGATTCCTCCCCCCATCATTCCCATCATTATCCCAAGCTTTTATCAAAGGTAATACCTTCATGATAACATGAAGTTGGTTATAAAACATGCTTAGAATGTTAGTGCCAAATAACCTAAAATGGTCTTTTTATGACAATTAATATATCCCAAGCGTTTGGCTCGATTAACTAGAATAACTTTTTGTTCCTAAAGACTAGAAATTATAAGTTTTTCTCCAAGCTTCTTGCTTAGATGAAGATGTTCATCTCTAATATATGTTTCTTTTTTTGGGGTTATTTAGTAAGTCTAGAGGGCTTCATCATTGTTGTCTTATTTCTCTCTATGTCTTTAGTAGCATTGTGTATGCCTTCTCATGTGCTATTGACGTACTCTTGACGACACATTTAGGGAGAATAGATTTAGCCAACGTAGAAGTATAAACACTTACATCACTTGTCTTATCTTTATGTCTTTATTGATGAACACATTTTCATTGGGGATCATCTAAAATAATTTCTTTTTATTAATTTTTTTCTTTGTAAATTCACAAAAAATTCAATTCACCTCTTAAAACTACAAACCACATATGGTAGATTCCTCATAATGATACCTTTGCAACTATATACTATAATATAAATTAGGACATAGGTTTTTTGGCACTTTTTTAGATGCTCACAATTAAATATATGTTTGAATTCTAGATTTGCATTTCTTATAATTGATTTATTTTTTAGGGAATACAAGAGTTTAATTAGACAAGCTATCACTAGGAAAATACTTGAAAGAGATCCAAACCAGAGCTCATAAGTGTTGGGAATTAAGTTGAAAATCTCAATGCTATTTAAAGACTCATATTTGGAGCTCCACAATAATTTGCATTCTATGTACTTAGTAGCGAAATTAATTCTCTTCCAATAAGAATTGAATAAGAAAGTGCTGGTGATCAAGAAACCTCATTGAGAATAGTGCATTAAACATAATTTTCTTGAATTCAAATGATACAGTTTATATGCTTGGGTAACCATGAGAGAATGTCCTAATTAATGTTAATTTCAAAGGAGCAACTTTCTTCTTTATGTCATCTCCTTCAAACACCACTTCAGGCACCTCTTTATACAAAGATACTGGTTTGATTTTGATCAAAGAAGTGGCCTCTACCTCCTCTAGCACCTTGGTTGAAGTGCAATTAGGAGAAGGCAACCCTCCTTGACTCCTCATGGGAGAACCTTCTCAAGGCCTAGCATCCTAAGAGCATATTACTAAAAAGACAACACTAAAAGAGGGGGGAAACACTTGTCATAATACAAGCTTTTCAAATCCAGAACACTACTCAATGTTCTAATGTCATCGAAGTTGCACCATCAAAGTAACAAAGTTGTCTTGCCAAGGTTGCCAAGGGGTTTGTTTAATTTAATTTTATGAGTGAACAAATTTTTGTTTTCAAAATAGTCAAAAAGCATATGGTTCATCAATATAGAGAGTAGTTTTTAATTTTTTTTTGTTCTTAAATTTACTTTTGGTTTATGAAAATACTTGGCACAATTATATAGAAAATAAAGGTTTTTACAACTATTTGTAAAGGTTAGTTTAAGAATAAAAAACATGTTTACACAAACTAAGTATAGGGACATAGCTATTATTTTTTGTTTGGAGAAGCTGATAAAACAACAACAAACTTTGCTATGATGGATTTTGTGGCTTGTATAAACTTGTCAATATCAGATTACTTATACTTCTAAAGATAATATTGACTTGAAGCCCTTTTCTTTTAGGTTTTAGATGAAGACAGCAATGCTTCCTGCTATTAACAAACAAATCACTTAGGAACCTATATAGTTTAACGTATATCACTCTGAACTTTTTCATATTTTAACTTGCATTCTTAATCCCTTCAACAGTTACTACAACATGCTTTAAAATGACCTGTTGCAACCATGCTATTATTTCAAATTTGACCAGTTACACAGGGACTTGTAGTGTAGTGGTGGGGCTTATTATGTTTGGTGTGAATTTAGTGAAAAGAACTTCATAAGTAATTTTGCAGCAATGACATCATTTTTTGGTTGGCCTATCCTCGTGTTAATGTTATGTTATTTACAAGAGATCCTTTAGTTGTTTAGATGAAATATTTGTCAAATATTAACTGATTATTGTAGGTTATTTATCATATTTTTTTGTGGAAGATCCATGCAGATGAGTCAAAAGCAGTCTCTTTTTTGCAAGCAGGGCTCTTCAAGTAAAAACATTGTGGCTATGTGAATGAGGTGTACCTCATCTGCAAGTTATTTGTCCTATAAAAAACAACTTTTAATTAACCAGACTATAACCGTTTTATTTATTCCTCTTTATTTTCTTTAATTGACTACTATTAGATATTTGCATATCATTTTAACTTTTGAAACTATTTTTTCTTTGAACAAAAAGATTGTGACTGATGCTGTGCTCTTGAAGCGACAAAAATGGGAAATAGAGGAGCTTTGGGAAAAGTTGTTAGTGCTTCTTTTTTACTTTATGGACTTTTGTCCTCTTTGTTTACCCAACCACCAAAAGGGTAATCTTTTTATGCATATATGTTGTAGAGCTCTCACTCTCAACATCTTGAAGAGGAAATTCTTAATCTGCACAATAATTTGTTATAGTTTTGGTGTATGGATCTATAGTTTGTTTTTCAATTTGATGTTTAATTTGTTGAGACACTGTTCTTCATGATTGCATTCAATTTTTTTGTTACAGAGTGAGCTTGAGAAGGAGCAAATAGCTTTGCAGTTGGAGGAGGAAAAGAAAGCAAGAGCTTGTCGAGAGATAAGGTTATTAGAGCAAGAAAGGAAGATCAAGAATCTTGACTCACTGATATGTTCTGAAAGGGATGAAAAAAGTTATTCATTTAAGGTTTGTTCTTTTATCCTTTGGTTGATTGGCAATCTAATTCTTTTCTTTTCACTATTTATGTGAAATAGATAGACTTTTTGTTGCTAGTTGCTAATTGCCTTTTATTTGTGAACTTGCTTATGGTTAGCCTACAAAAACATTTTGGACTAGAGCATCAAATTTTCCCTAACTATTAATTTGTCATCTGGTGTCCTGTTATGGCTAAAGGAAGTCATAGTATATTATATGTTTCTGAATAAAGACAATGGTTTTTATTAGGTTATTTGTATGGCTTATTGATTGCCTTTCTGAATATTGCTAATATTTAGGTTTTATGTTTACTTCTCTAAACCTTATAAATACTTGTATTTTATTCTTTATGGCATATGGAACATCCAATGATTAAATTAACTGGTCATTAACATCTTTAAGACTACATGGGATGTCATTGGATTGGCTTTAATCTACTAGATTAAGGGTTGTGCTTGAAAGATCTGGTAGTAGCCTTGTCACATGTGCAACATGAAATGTTTTGTAGTTCTTCATGGTGATGGTCATAACATGAATGGCCTTTCAGGTTTGACACTGGCTTTATTATGGATTCCTGACATGACCTGCAAAGAAAAAGTTTATGAAGTCAGGCAAAGAAGTGACTTGTACTTAATTTGCTAGAATTATGCTATGTTTAATGTCTTTGTCCAAAATATTTGATGTTATTGCCTCTTAAAAATGTTGCTAAATTTCCAATGAGTTGTAGTTCATTTGGAATTGAACCTATCTTGCGAATAGGAGGTCTAAGATTCAATGTGAGCATAACCTTTACTTTTCTTTAAAATAAATTTCTTCAAAACTTTTTATGATTATAAAACCATTGTTTACCAAGGAGTTGTAGAATATTTGTTAGTATAGAAGTTCATAAAGTAAAGCAGAAGAAAAGTTTTTAAAAAATGAACCTCAATCATTTTGCTGTTGGATTTGTTCAGCCAACATTTTAGGATTGCTCGAGTCCATCTTTAATAGTTTTGAAACTATTTATGGCCCTTATTAGTTGTGTTTGGCTTGTATTCCTCCTCATCAATCCCACTCTTTATTTAAGAGAATATTACAATGTTAACATTTTTTGTCTCAAATAATTGTGAAGGGTCACCTTTTTTTCCTTGCAATTGTTTGAGTTCTTTGCATTGTAAGTGATTTTTGTGTTGTTCATTATGTATATACATTTTAATTTTATTTCATTTATATATCTTTTTCTTTAATCCTCTGATCATGCAATATATTTGTTTGTTGTTTACAATTTTTATGCTTATCATGTAGCTAAAAGACTTGGCTTCATAGTTTGACATTTATTTTCCTCTTAATTATTTTGCTTTCTTATATTTTATCTTTAAAAATATACTATTATTATTATCATTATTAATTAATGCTTTATTTCCCCTTATTGATCTTGCATTGTTATATTCTAACTTTAAAGATATATTGTTATTATTATTATTATTAATTTTTTTTGTTACAGGCAAGGAGGGGGTGACCTGGTGCCTTGTTGTCCTGGGCCTTTTCAAAATAAAATGATGGATGAGGTAATGCTTGTTGATGCATCCATTACAATTATTTTAGCCTTCATTTATGTTGTTTTCTTTATGATTTATTTATTATATATTGTAATATCTCTAATATTATGCAATAAATTCTATTAATTCTTTGAAATTCTTTCATTTCCTCTTCTTTGTAAGAAAAAGATATGCCTTGCATTGGTAATATAAAAACACGAGAATATAAGAGGGATTTCTTTGAATATCAATTTGTGCTTCCATGTAAAGTATGATATGTTTATTGGAAATAACTAATCCATTGTAGCTAATTGGGTTCTTTATAGTCATGTACTTGATAAGCAAATTGTGTGCTGGGTTTATTTAGGTCGCTTTTAATTTGGCATGAGGTTCCAGATCTTGAAATAGTACGACCAAAAAACACACATTAATTTTAGGAGACATTTGGCTAAGTATTATTTAGATAGTACTGACAATTAGATAATAGCATTATATAGAAGTTAATGTTACCTAAAATTTGTCAATATTTTTTATTGTTTAGCTTAATGTTATCTAAATAATGTACTATTCTTATTATTAATATGAAGTTCGTCATCTAGATGTTCCTTATATTTGTGAAATAGAATTAAAATTTTAAATAATATTATTTAAAGATGTAAACAAATAATGCACCTATTATATTTAAATAATATTATAGAGTATGCCATTATATTTTAACCAAATGCCCTTTTAATATTTTATTTTGCGATTAGCTCTTGGCAATATCATCTCAACTTTGTTTCTTGCATGTCATGTAGCTTTATTTTTTAGTAATGATCTACTACCCATATTTGTTATAATTTCCATTTTATGAGTTAATAATATATATGCTTTATGTCACCACTTATATTGATTAGTTTA
The DNA here is from genome assembly GCA_023846275.1 of Vanilla planifolia. Taxonomy (NCBI): domain Eukaryota; kingdom Viridiplantae; phylum Streptophyta; class Magnoliopsida; order Asparagales; family Orchidaceae; genus Vanilla; species Vanilla planifolia. Next base: position 427,819 of record JAIUJO010000272.1, read on the forward strand.
GTTCTCATTATGCATTTATTTAGTGAAATCAATAAATAACAAGTCATTATCCATGTCTAATGATTGTGAAGCCAACATCAAGCTTAAGAAAGGTACCCTTTTGCCAATTGCTTCTTATTTATAAAGAAAATAAAGATCCTTAGAAGATACACTGTTAAGAGCTTTCTAAGTCATTAAAGCAATTCTTGTATTTTTCTAATTATCCTTCTCAAGAATAGGAGCCACCCTTTTTATCTTTTCACATTAATGTATCTCTTATTATCTTGTGAACTTTAGGCCATAGCCTTCAGTGTGTTCATTGTGATACTCATATTTGTTTAATGGCAATTTTAGAAATCTTATATATTTTAAGGGTGGCTATACTTTTTATTAGATTAGAATAGCCAAATTGTCCATCTAATTCATTCAAAAGTCATCAATGTTTACAAATAACTAATCATGTTATAGCCATTTGTGATCTTTATTTTATATTTTTAGTAATTTAATTGTTAATTAAGATCTAAAAAAAATCAAATGGACATAGCTAGTACTAATTAGTTATCTTAACTCATTTAACACCATTAATTAGTCCCTTGTAATGGTTTATGCCTACTGAACCATATGCTTCTTCATCCATTATCCTTTTGGATTAATTCTTAAGTCCAGCTTGACCAATTTTCCTTTGCTTCAAGTGTAGTTAAATCTTTGTTAAGTTTTGACTAGCATCAAAGAAATTGTAAAAGCCTACTTGAATATGTTTCTAGCATTATTTATAAAAAGCATAGAAGGATTGAAGGGCACTAGGAGAATATGCTCTTTTCTCAAACCAAGACTTCTTCAACCTTAATTTTGAAGAAGTTGGCCTTGTTTAAACCCTACATTTAGAATTGGTTGTTGCAACTCTTATAACAACAAATGGAGTTCTTTTGCACCATCGTCATAATGGTTTTTGATTATCTTTGAGCATTGCAAGCTAATGTTCCACTCGATCACCATTTCTTCTTTAACAATTCCTTGATTGAAATCCATCTACCAATCAAGCCATTGACTGCCTTCTCTATCACAAGTGATTTGTATTCTAATTCAATCAGGGTTAGTCCCTGTCTCTTTTTGGCCTGAAGATCAAGTTATTACCTAATTGATCCATTAGTTTTTTCTTTATTCATGTTTAAGCATTGTTGAAAGTATGACTCTAATTCCATCATTTTATGACCTTGCCTTAGTGTTAAGGTATTGACTAGTTTGGTCTCTAGAAAGGTTTTGCTCATTTAAGGTTTATATTTATAGAGTAAAAATTTCTTTTGTGTGGCTATTAGTCATTATATTCCTCTATTTAGAAGTCTACTAGGAGTTTTTCCTTGCACTAATAATTCCACTATTAAATTTTATGATCACTCCCTATTATCATTGGTCTCAATTGTCATGCATATTAAAACAATTTTGAAAAAATGCTTCAAAAGATGTAATGTTTTCTTCCTCAGAATTGTGATACTAACATAGTTAATAGTCATTTTGTCTTGGCTACTCTTCCATAAGTTGTTTTTTTGCATTCTTTAGGTTTCTAACCATTTAAATTTCATTGGTAAGATTTGTTGATTAATTGCTACATAGGAAACTTTCCCTTTTCCTTTCATAAAGGGGTGGATGTTATAGATACTGACTATTTCTTTATTGATTTCTTCCATGCTGGAGCAAGGTGGTTTATAAGCTTTCATATTCAAGTGAATTTTGGAGTTTTGCTTGTTGTCATTAAGAAATTTTCTTCTTTATTAATAGGGAGGAGCATGTGCATGTTGCATTGTTTAGAGATGAAACTTTTTAAGTTCTCTTTTAAAGGGCCAATATATTTCAAAGGTTTAGAGAAGTAATTGCATTTATTTGATGAGAATATATAGACTACCTTTAATCTCATATAAAAAGACTAATTTCTAAAAAAATGCTAATTATTGCATGACCATTGAAGTTTTTTTTTTCTATATTTAAGTATTTTAAATATTGATTAAAGTAAATAAAATTAAATAAACTTTAGCGGCATCTTATTTTGTAAGGGAGTTCTTATTTAGCCTTTATTTATTTGACTTTGTTTAAAATACACAATTATTGAGTGAACTCTTGGATTATATAAAAGCCCAAATCATTAAGCACCTCTATGGACTAGCAATACAAATGCCTTCAACTACATAGAGTTCTATTCTCATTCCTTTCTTTTTGCAATTTCAATTGCAAAGATGGAGAACACTCAAAAATTGTAATTGACTAAGTGAAGAACTGTGTGCAACATCTTTTTAAAGTTCAAAAGCAATATATAGTTTCACCTTATACAACTCAATATTCATTTCTTGATGCTAAAGAAACATCCTTTCTTTAAATGACAAATTGCATGTAGGCCTTTGATATTTGGCGAAATTTTCAAGTTTTCAAGGTTTCAAAATTAGCCACTAAGCTCAAAAAATTTTCAAATGTTATAACTAGATTCTTAGCTCTTTTGTTTCCTGTTAAATGTCACTCAAATATTCTAATATAAGTCTTAGATGTTTGTATAATTGTTAAGTAGATCTCAATAGGAAAGTCAACTTTAAGAATAAAAAATTAGACTAGTTATCTTCTAGCTAGTTAAGCCAAACTTGTAAACCAATATGCTAAAAAAAATTATGTTTTAGGTTACAAGTCCTGAACGTAATTTTTCAGCCTACCTCTTCTCTTTTCAAATAATCTTTTTCTTATGCCTTGTTTGGTTTGTCTATTTTTCTATTCATATGAAAAATGTTAATAGCAAATCTTCTAAAAGGTTAAATATTTCCAAACCATCAAAACCTATTTTCTCTAAGCTCATTCTCAATTACTAAAACACTAGCCAATATTCTCTTAAATGTACTTATTTGTACTCATATTCCAAAGTGTTGTCAACATTCTTCATAGTATTTATACAATTTATGATAAATTTAACTGTCTTACATTGTGATCATATAACATTACAAAGTTATAGCAATCATATAGGCATACTTTAAATCTTAAATAGAACTTTTTTCTCACAAGATAATTTATTAGTTGTGGCAATTATTCATCAAGCTATAAGCATTTTAGACATAATAGAAGGTATTAGTATAATATCTTTGTTGATGATTTTGGGGAGCATTTTTGTTCATAAAGCTTTGGATTTGTTAGCTTATGCTTTGTGAAGTTGGGTAAAAAAATATGCTAAAATCCCAATGCATGTTGCGAAATATTTTTCAAAAGTTGGTGTTAGGGCCAATATTATCTATTTTTTGTAGTAAAAAAATGAACATATTTGTGTTTTTTTCTCATGCCATTCAAAAATGTTATGGAAAGGTCTAATATTTACACATAATATATTCAAACCTATTACAAGAATACTTTTTCAACCACATTTCGTCAACAAAATTAAAATTTAATTTAAAAGACACTTTTTTTGTTCCTTCTTAAATAGCAATAACCACAACAAACAAACCCAATACCTTTTTGACGAGCTTTCTAAAATGTGACCCTACTAGAGTTACCTCTAAGTTAAATGTGGAAGCTGACAGTGTGGAGCTAATTAAAGAGAAGCCATAATTTATATTTTGCTTCCTTTCAGCTATCCTATGCATGAATTTGTGCATTCAATGGGGATACGCTACCTTTGGGAACTTGTTAACCTAAGAATGCTAATGGTGCTGATAAGGCCAAGGACTTTTTTCTTTCTGATGAGCATGCTTTACTGAATGTCACTTGTCAAAAGAGAACTCATCAAAATAGAGATAGCCTAAATTCAAAATGTATTCTACCTTCCCCCACACAAACACCCTCTCTCTCCTTTCTATCTTTTAGATGTATAGAAGTTTTGCAAATAATGGGTTTTTATTACTTTTTAGGAAGAGGAGCAATCTTCAGCAAAGCTTTCCAAATTTTGTGACCTTTCCTTAAATAGTGATAGCAAGGTGTTTATCTTTCTATTGCCTACCTTGTAAGCTGTTTCTTATGCTCTATTGTAAATAAATAGAAAGGTCTCTTTTATTTTGATAACTTAGAAGGATATAAACATCAAATTTCTCAAAAATAACTATATGAAATAAGAAATCAATTTCTACAAAATTAATTACTGCTTCGTCAACATGTCATTTGAAGGAATGTGTCTTCGGATGATTGCAATCTAACTGAATGAGAAATTGGAGCAATTTTTGTCATCAAACTGCTCAAGGAGCAGATTCTTTCCAATCAAAATGTTCCAATGAACATAGTTTTTTTATTATTATTGTATTAAAGCGTTCTTCCAATGCAAATTGAATCTTTAGAAAATGGAGAAGACTTCACTATAGATGAACTTGGATAATGTTGTTACTATGGCAACTGAACAGAATGCTTGCTTTAAGGGGAAGCATGAAGATGTTTGAGGTTGTTGCTGTAGTTCTGTTTGATGTAGTAGGTTCATTATTTCATGAATATCTTCATTTATTTATGTGTTGATGCTTGGCTTTTTGCTTGCACTCTGGTTCATCCCACGAGTGCTAGGCAAAACTGCTTAATTAACTTAAGTCTCCAACATATTAATGATAGTCATATCTAATCTAATCTTTTTTTATGTTATATGTTTTCTTGTTTTTAAGGAACTAATTTTTTCTAATATGTTTTAGGAATATAGATCTAAAAACTGAATAAAGAATTCTTTTTTGAAGTTTGGAATCCATTTTTAATTATTTGAAAGTTGAATATTATTATTTGTGATAGGTTATTAATACAAATGTAGTGATGTCAGATCTATGTGATTTCTACTAAGCATAATTTATCTTGTAGGCACTAGTAATCTTCTATAAACTTAACATAAAAATAATTTATAATAGTACTTTATCTTGTACTTATTACATAAACATTAAAAACTATTATGTGCAAACGCGAATTGATTATAGAAACCATACGTATAAATAGGAATAATGACATAAAACCACAAAATATGATCTTAAACTATCAAACAATTGACATTAAATAAATTAACTAAGAAGATGTTTAGTAAAACATGTTAAAAAATTTGTAGCATCTACTGCACTAGGAAAGAAAAGAAAGCATGGTAGAACTTGGTAAAGGCATCAGACTTCTTTAACTTACTTCGATGGTTAGAATGGAGAAGCAAAGTAGTGGTTGGCAACAACAAGTAGAAAAAAGACAAATGGCTTATGGGTAGAACTTGCTTAGCATCATATTTTATTCCTAAATACTTCTATATACATCTGGATGTCTCTCTCCTTATCAACTTCATTTTTAATCCTCAACCACATATCTATGTCTTTAAATAATATTGCAATTTCTCTTTCAGTTTTAAAATAGTGCACTACCAACTTGTAGTACAACTTAACCACAAGTTTATATTTAGATGGTGTTGGTTACTACACAGATGAAGTTTTTTGATTTTAAATACATTTCAAGAGAACTATGCATTGTATAAAGAATGATACTTTAGCTTGACCTTCTTTTCATTTGGATTGTTTACTTTGTTCTAGAGGTTATTTTCTTATAAGAGAATAACATTTTGGTGATGTTAATTGCGACATTTCATTCAATGTTTTTCAATTGAAAATTTTAAATAAAATTTTCTTAGCTGAATAATGTGTAAAATAATTGAACTCAATTAATGCTTTTTGACTTGTGCTCAATGTGTTATTATTAACTCCTTGGTATTTTTTGTTCAATTTTAGCTACAACGAGAAGTCAAGAATGCTCAAGAAGTTACAAGGGTATTTTATGATGAATTTTTTTTCTATCCTCTCTCCAAGAATTTTCAGATGCATTGCTTACTCTACTTTTGCTCGAAAAATGATCTTTCCTTTTTATTTCTTTTATATTGTAACTATGAAATCTTAATTTTGAAAAAACTTTTATGCAAGCTATTATGATCTGCTTGGCTTTTAGAACCTCTTTTGGGGTTCTCTTCGGAATGAAATAAAGGAAAGAAATAACAATTAGTTTGTCATATTTTTAGAGTTAGTCGATGATTCTACTAAGATGCTTTTTGATGAAGTTGGAGAAATTGCTTTGCACTTTGGCCTTTCAAAAGATTCATTTAAAAATATTTTAGCCATTCCCAAAGACTTCATGCATCTTTTCTCCTTCTTTTCTAAAATAATACCGATAATTCTTACATCTTTTTGTGAATATTTGTGATCTGTGTAATAGATATGACATATTTGTTGTTCTCTTTTGTGCTTTATCTAATTTTTTACCCTTGAAATGATGAATTTTGGCATGTCTTTTGAAGCAAAACTTGGTTTTTCTGAATCAAGACAATCATTGCAATTATTATATCTTATTCACATTTTTTCAAAAAACAAACATGTTAAAAGTGAAGTACCTTGCTGGGCAACCTTTGAAGAGAAGTTGTCTAGTAGATAAGGAAGCTTGTGAATATATTCTTTTTACTCAAAATCTATGTCATGTTATCATCCCTAACTTGGTATTTTGCAATAATCTATTTTGGCGATGTGTTGTTGCAAGGAAATATTTACAACATGGTTGCATTAATGAAATTGTAATTTGACTTGAGTTACATTTTCCTTGTTATCCCTTTAGCTACTAAGGATGATTACATAAATCATCAAGATACTTCACAATTATGAGTATGGGTTGCTTGTATAGTAATAGAGATATGAGAGCTCTTTTTACATCAATTATTGCACCTTATTTGAAAGGGAATGGCTTCTTATATTAGCTTGTACGTCTACCTCCAGCTTGTGGTGAAATTTTTTTCTTTTTTGCTTAGGAAGATTGGAGACTTATCTAATTGTAGTGATCAACATCAATATAATGTCAACGGTTACCTTTTTGTTTAATGTAAATGAAAATTATATAAACCTTTTCTTCCAACAATTTCTATTGTATTGCATGGCAAGATTCAATGACTATTCCAATCCAATTCTTTACAATGATGGCACTTACCATAGCTAAATTAAAGTGCTTGATCCATCCACAACCCATACTCATTATTGAATTCAGTCATTATATGGGGAAATTCATTAGATTTTCCTTCAAAAAATCAAGAGTAATCATGTAAGAGAGGTGTGTGGGGAGCGAGGGATAGAGAGATGGAGAGAGAGAGAGCGAGTAGAACAAAGATTTTTAGTTGAAGGTTATGCTTCCTTACTTCTATTACTTTGTTTTAAAACACAAATATATGAAAATCACTAATGATTCCATACCATACTACCTAGTATATTTTGTAGTACAACTCTTGTAAGTTATATAAAGAAAAACTTCGAATTAGATTGGTGCTAAATTTATTTAAAAATCTTATCATATCCTATAATTGATGGGATGCTTCTACCTCGTTTAAAAATAGTGTTACTCATCCTTATTTGGTTATTGCTCTTATGATTAATTTGAAAAACATCTTATAACATTTCTGAAGTCTACTTTTCTTTGGATTGACACTTGGATTGTAGAAATACCTCAAGACCTAGTCCTTAAATCTTTGCTAGTTTTTCAGAAGTCTTTCTCATAGAGGTTCTGTATCACCTATGTTTAAGTTCTGTAGTTTTGCATCTCATGTCAAATTGCTAAACTTCTTTGCTCTTCTTGTGAAAACTCCAATCTTAGAGTGCAATTCTTAAGGAAATCTTTGAGAACCATTGGTGAAACTTTATGCTTGTTACTTCATGTGTTTTAAACTTTCATGCTCATCATCTCAAGTGGGGGTGCTTGAGCTCACTATCTCAAGTTTTGGCTAATCTTCATTGGGTGCTATACTCTATCAAGGTTTCTTCGTATCCCATCCTCATGGGTTAATACCTCTTGTGGCTTGTAGAACTTTTCTTAAAGGTCATTTAAACATACGACAAATGTTGTTGGGACTTATCAAGGCTGTCTTGTTTATTTTTGTTGTTGTTATCTTGATCATTTGTCCTTTTTCAATGATTTAAGTCTCTTTGAATATTTTTAAGTAGAAATGGATTTGTTGCAGAGTCTTTTGGTTATTTTTAAATATAGAACATGAGATATCGAAAGTCATATTTTTCTTGTTTCAAATTATTCTTAATTATTCTCCTATGGCATTTGTGCATTTCAGATGATGTAAAGTGGGACTTATGTCCCTCATCTTGGGGTGGTTAAGTAATTCTCAAAAATCATATACTTTGATAATTAAATTTTTGGTCCCATGACAAGGTCATACATAGGAGATAATACCTCATGAAACTCTATATCAATTATGAAATACTCAAGTAATTTTAAGTTCTCTAGATTTATCGATATTGATTTCTCTTTATGGCAATAGGTTTAGCCAATAATCTTTAGGAGTCAAAATAATATATAGCAAATTCGTTTTAACTTTTTTAGCCCTTTAGTCATTGTTTTGTTACATAAAACCATGCTAGATATCCTAAAAGTGTCTTATTGATGATGCATATCATGTCTCCTTTTGTACTATTGCAAGAGCTTCAACCACATCTTGATAGAAATTTCAATTTTTTAAATACTCTTGATAATCTTTTATACGTTTTGTTTGTCTTTATTGGATGGGTTTATTGGGAAATCCAACTTGAGTGGGTTTTATGGTAGATATACTAGACACACCTTAAATGGGCTCCAAATAATTAATTTGTGGATGTGTTGATTTTGTGCATATCATGTCTCTTTTTGTCCTTATGTTGGAAGAGCTCCCACTACATCTTGAAGTGGTTTGAACTATTCAAATATTCTTGATAATCTTTTATAACTATTATTATATTAATACTTTGACTCTATTAGTTGGGCTTATTTCAAAATCAAAGTTGAATGGGCTCTATAGTAGATATAATAGACACACCACCTTGAATGAGCTCTAAATAATTGAACTATGGATGATTTGATTTAATGAAAATTAGGCACATAATAAGATTATGATCTTATGACTTTGAGTGGCAAGAGTTTTATCCTTTCATTGGATTCATATTTACTATGTTAATGACCTTTGTCTTGTTATCAATTTGCTTATAAGATGAGTATTTCAATTCCACACAATGTTTGTTGGTAACTCAAGATGTATCCATACCTTTGTTAAGAAAAATGTGTTACATTTAACCCTTGATATCATATTTGCACTCTGTAGTCTTAGATAGGTTTTCTTAATCACAACAAGAAATTGTGAAATCATTTTATCATCGATATTCCTCCAATAAAAACCAACAAGATGGTTTTCTAGGTTGATTAGGTATCGATAGTGGCATGTATAGACCTTACCTTAGATCGGTTGGTTTTGTAATGCTTTAGAATGTACTCTCTTGAATGAACTTCACTATGTCATATTTCATACTTGGCAAATGTATTAACTTTATAGGTTCAAAATAATCTTGTTCAAAATATTTTTGTCCATTGTATTTGTATGAAATACTATGATTAAATATGATTTTGTATGATATATGAGATTAATTGTTTAGTTTTAAGCAAGCATTTGGGTTGGTGACAAGTGTGTGACATTTTTATATGAATAATGAATGACTTAGATTTTAAAAATGTAGATTTGGAATGGTCTCAATTAGACAAATCTAAGGCTATTGTTTATTGAAATTGTAGATTTTTTGGGGGTTGTGGACTAAACTCAATATGTGAACTTTATAGTAAAATAATAATGTAATGCTAATAAAAAATAGTTTCTTTTAAGTTATATGGTAAGAGACCTATTCTCCTTTTCTTGATGTTGTTTTGCATCCTTATTGAATAAGATTGGGGGTTGTCATACAATTGGGCGCTAAACAAAAAATAATGTAGTAGCTTAAAGAGAATCAATGAAGGGGAGATTGACTTGAAATTAGGGAAAGGTGGAGATTGTGATGAGAATTTAGAAAGGTGAGACTATAAAGAGTTCCAAGGAGGAGCTTGCTAAGATGAAGAAAGCTTTTGTGTATGTGTAGTTCAAAATCTTTTCTGATATTTTTTATTTGGGACTATTTATTTTTATACCACTCCATCTAGCAATCTTTTAGGATATATTCATTGCTTGGTGATTCCAACTCTAAGGCATTGTTTGATGATCACTTTCTACCTTCTTCTGTCCTACATATTACATTGGCATTCTTTTTACTTCATAAGTTTGCCAATTGACCCTGGCCTCAACTTTTAGGAGTATTTATTATTCTTTAAATTTTGATGGCAAAAACTGGCACTAATCAACTTTTTTGATATTCTCAGTTAGGCTTAGAAAACCTTAACCTTCCCCTCTTTGAAGTGGTTGCATTCAACTTTGGTGGTGATGTATTTTTTGGGTTGTATATTATGGTGCTTTTATCATGATAAGTTATTGCTTTGTAACTATCTATGCAAAGCCTTGAGTGGTTTATATTAGCTATGCTACCTATCATTCCATAGATTGGTTAGAATCTCCATCATGTGTAGCTTTTTGTTCATTTCCTTTTGTGAACTTTTAGTATTGGCCATATATGTCCAACATGATGCTTCGATACCAAATGTTTCATCCACAGCTTGTACCATTGTCAAATGTAGTAGAAAAATAGATAAAATTAATAGAGTGCCTTGAGCAATATTGTGTCATCTTAATTTGCTTAACTGGATTTCGTTGAATACTAAAATGCCTTTTGTTCAATGGAAGTCAAAGAGAGCTCAACCAAGAAAGAAGAGAGAATTTGAAGGATCGGTTTTCCATATGATTGATTGTTAGCCAACCACAAAAAACAATTGCAATATAATATAGTACGATTTGTGTATGTCTTTTTCCATGCCCTCGATAAAAGCTTAAGTTGGGAAAATAATTGCATATAATTGAAGCCAGCTTGCCCTGCTTTGACATTCTTAATTGACTACTTTCATATTAGCCTCTTTCATATTTTTTTAGGTTAAGCTTTAATAAAGGTGAACATTTCCTTTGTTTAGAGTGAAATAGCTTAGATTGAACGAGAAGTCAAGAGCTTGCGAGGTCAATGAGCTTTACTAGAACACAATATGTTGAAGCATAAGTCAAATGCTATATCCCAAAAAATTGGCAAGAAAATATCAAATATGGAAGTCTACTTGTGTTCTATTTATACAAGGTCCTGAGCGATTGCTAGTCAATTTATCAGCTAGTTAGTAACTAACAACAATGCAAGATGTAATATAATAAATATTTGAGATGCAACTAGAAGAACAAAGGTTAGTTTCTTAATGTTTTAATATGCTTCACAAAATCATGAACAATATTGAGATAGGCTTCACCATATGGACAAGGTTTTTAGACTCCAAAGCTTATTTTCTCTATGATTTTATTCTATTTAATTTATACTTGTGGTTAATATTCAATTCCTTATATCAAGTGAGTAGATATTTTTGGTTTGGTACATTATGTTTGTCGAGCATATTATTTTAAGATGAGCATCAAAAGCTTGTTCTCAGTGCGTTTGAGATGGAGGCTCATAACACTTCCGTGAAAGAGGCTTTGGAAATTACAATTGGAGAAAAGGAAGAAGCAGTTGTTAAAAATGAAATTCTAGAAATTGAATTTGATGTTATGACTAGCAAATTGAATACTGCATTAGTTGATGCAAAACTGCTGAAGGAGGAGCTTGTTAGACTGGTATAAATCCCTATAATTGTAGAACAATTAATTTTCTAACTAGTGTTTATTTTTTATTAATGCTTCTAAGCTTCTCTGCTATTGTACTTCAACCATCTATTGGTTTTGACATCCTATTTTAGAACTTGAAGCTGTTTTACGTTGCAGGAAAGAAGTTTATTCAATTCAAAAGCTGCTTCTAGAACTTTAGAAGATTCTCTCAGCTATTTATTAAGATAAAAGGAAGAAATTGTCTCAGTACTATAATTATTCAAATAATGCATACGGCATTGAAACTATTCTTTCTTTCATTACATTATTTTTAATTGGTATAATTTTTCATTGATTGGATTAGCAACTTAAAGAAGCTCTTTTAGAACTTGAGGTCATAAAATCCACTACAGACACTAAAGAGAATACTCTGACTGAGAAACTCAAGATATCAAATGATGAAATTGTTCTTCTTGCAAAGAATCTATCCAAGGTATTTGTGAATCAGAGTGCAACTGTGGTTTAGACTTTTGCAATTTGAATATAACATGAAAAATCTATGAAAGTGAACCCATGATATGAAGCTTAGAAATTTGGTATGAAATTTTTTAGGATTTTCAACTGGCTTAAAGGAATTGTAGTACATTGATTTTACTAAAAGTATATCGACTATATTAAGTGTAGTGAAAGCATCTTGTTTTTGCAAATGATTATTTTTTTATGAACATTTTCTATTACTTATTAAATTTTTCATCAAACTGGTTAGGATTGATGTTAATCACTACCTTGGTTCTTATGGTCATATTTTTGTATTAGGATATTGATGGTCCCCACAAAAGTATATAATTCTTTAAGGTTAATTTTTGGCATTATTCCTACACAATTTGAGTATGCTATATGTTGAATATGTGTACTATTAATGCTGGAATGTGGTTAAGAGCACATGCATGAGCATGTCTAGAGGAAGTACATGTGGGATGGTTCAGGTTATTTGGAGGAGAATAGAGAGATAGAAAACAAGGGAGGAAGAAAGAAAGAAATTGATAGGAGTGAGACCAAAGCTTGTTCATGCAAGAAGCTCGTGAATGAAGAAAAACTAGTTTCTCTGAAAAGTCATTCCAAACATAGAAACTCAACCTAAAGTAGTACAAAATCAAGCACATGATCTTGATTTATCTAGTGCACAAGGCCAGAAATGGAAAACGAAGAATTGATTTTTGGTGCAAGTCACATGAGAACGTTCATAACAAAATAATGTTACTGAGGTAAGGATCTTCATGGAGGAATTCTACTAGCTTCGTAATTCATTAAAAAATTCCTTGAGATTTTCATACCATTGCATGTACTAACAAAAGTGAAATTAAAGTTTAAGCGAAAAAATCATACTCTTCCCCTTGTTAAAGAATAAATTATGGGCACACATTTGATTTTTTCTAGTTTATGACCTTCTTTTTAGACTACATTAGATGTGTCAAGCCGTGAAATTGGCATCACGTTTATGGTTTGAGGACATCTTCAAGCGTATTATTTCATGCTACTACAAGAAGCTCAAGGAAACTCATGGTCATACAAGAAGGAGATTTCTGCATTACACAAGGCATGAAACATTGGTTGCCATCTTTGTAGGGAATGAAATATCACACACTTTGAAAGACAACCACTTCAATACTTATTGAACCTTGCAAGTTTCAAAAGGCATGACACATTAAGCACATTACCTATCTGTAACAATTCAACATTGTCATCGCATATAGGAAAGGAGCTCGAAATAAGTTGGTTGGCTTTCTTTTGAAACATGCAGTAAGGAACTTTTGTTAAAGTTTTGTGAACTGGGTCTAATTAAAGATGCACAAGGAGCATGTGTTGAGAGATAACGAGGATATTGACTTTAGTGGGGATTGATCAAATGTGAAAACATTGAAAGCTATCTAATTTTCACTAAGGTGAAGGCCTTCTCTATTACGGGATACAACTATGCATGCCTTGTAATGGGGATTGGTTTAGATTGGTTCAAGAGACTCATACTTCAATGGTGGTTGGTTACTTTTGAATGAAAAAAAATACTATCCTGATTCGACAAATTTAATGTGTATTGTGCTCAAAAGAAATCATAATTTGAGAAATTTGTTGAATGATATGTTGTTTATAGTATCATAAATTGGACCATCTAACCACTCTTATGGGGGTACTATTCATGATATTTTAAAGTATAGGATGAAAGTCACTTCTGTGTCTAGTTTTCTTTCAACATGTTAGGCCATCTTTCTACTGGTTGAAGATTATTCAATATGTAATTTGGGATTTAGTCCATAAAGCCCATTCAATTCAGAGTTCCAAATTGACATAATTAAAAGTATCCAGGGATTAGTGCAACATAGCTCACAATAGTTTCAATAAGATTTGATGGATACACTTAAAAGTTGATGGAAAATTCACAAAACAATAATAGGTAAAGGTATAATAGGCATTGAGTGGACTATGGTTTTAAGGTTAAGGACATTGTATGACTTCATATCAGTTAGAACATTTAAAGGGTGAGGGAAGGAACCTCAAAGGCAATGTGGAACGTCCCGTTTTGTCTTTAAGAAGGTTAAAGACATTATTTGTTTGTGTATTTTTTCTCCATATATGGAGATCGATTTAGAAGTTTTTTTAGGAGATCAAATAGTTGTGGTCAAACCTTCCAACATGGCATTTGAATGCAATCTAGTGGTGCAACCTCTTAACATTATGTTGGAGTGCAGCAGAATCCCATTTTAGAAATTTCATTTCATGACTGGAACTAGTTGTCGAGACTAATGAATTATGAAAGGATGTGACTAGTCGAAGAGCTCAAAGAATTTCACATATGTGGCCGAGGAAAATGTTCTAGTGAGGGATGAAGCAGCTAAAAGAAGCAATTATGATGATAGTATTTGGAGTGAAGAATCATATATTTCTCAGTTATTAATTATTAAGAATAAAAAATAATTTATTGTGGATTATTCTTTCTAGTCCTAGTTTTAAAATAAAGCTTTCTAAATAATAATATCAAAAAAATATAATTTTGTGGTATCTTATCTAAATTTTTCTCTAGAATCATAAATTTTAGTGTCAAACTTCATAAAGAATTATAGCTTTTATTGTAACTAAAAATACTAATTAAGTTTATAATAATGGAGATGTCTATGCACCTTATGGGATAAAACTCATTTTGGTTAGTATAGAATAAGCCAAATATCAAATGATATCTCAACATGTTACGTTATGTTGCGATATTATGGTATCAAGTTGATACCTCTTATAATACTATGTAGTTCAAGGAAGAACTAAGCTAAAGATAATGAGCCTATAACATCCTTGATAGAAAAATGTGCATCATCATTAGATGATATTTAAGATAGAGAATTATTAGATAAGGAGTTACTCCTACTATATTTCTAGGTAGATAATTATATGAATATTCTTACATTTGGAAGATAGAAATTGTATTAAAGCTATATATATAGAAACATAATTTAATAATGAAAATAAGTCTTTTAAAGAAAAAATTTTGTTTGGCTAATATAAGAGAAGCAAAAAGGGACACTACCTTTATAAAATATGATTGTGTCTTAATATTGTGGTGTTGGAATGATACTTCTTATAATACAATGTGGTACGAGTTGAATCAAGAAAAGTGTGGTGGGCTTGCTACAGTAAGGGTTAAAGATGATAATGAATGATTATTGAGTGATGTCTAAAAAGTGGAATCTCTGAGCAAAACATGATTCTTAGCTTCCTTTAGGTGTAAGAAGACAATAGTTCTTATTCTTACATAAAAAATGAAGAGAAAAATTCTAAATTACATATATATTACCAAGGTTTTAAGATATCGAGATACTTTTTAGGATAAAATATTGTTTTATTGATATGAAACTGTGAAAGTGAAATAATATCTTAAAGTAGTAAGGTTAAGTTATAATAACAAAATATTTCAACATGACAAAATCTTGGGTCTTAGTTGGGTTACAATTTTAATTCATATTTATTGTTGTCGACCTACAAGTGATATTCATGGAGGTAGTTGTCATTATGGTTATGCTCATACATTTGTCTTGTAAAGAACTTTGCTCATACAATTGATGTTTCTTGACATCAGGCTATTGATTGATGTGGTATTATCAAAATTTTACTATAGATATTTAAATAGACATGCTAACAATGTTAGCACTATTAACAAGTTGATAATATGCGTTACTGTATTGTGTTTTTAAGAAAAATGATGACAAGGAAAGATGCACATAAAGATTTAAAAATTTGAAGAGATTACTTGTAGATGTCCAAGACTCACTTATCCCACAAAAAGATTATTAAGATGTTGAGTCTGATTAAGTCCACTATAGATGCATATGAAGTTGAGTAGATCATATGTATTAAGTTGTATTCGAACCTATAGGATTTCAAAATCACAAGTCAAATCCAAGTGAGCTATACAAATCTATTGGAAAACTGATGCTTGAGAGTTGAATCATATTTTTCTCACAATTCAACAATAAGCACTAAAGGGTAATTGATGTAGGCATGCAGATCAAACATCTATTGTCCTTATTTTTGATATGCAAGTAGATGGTGGCAAATGGCTTAGAGGCTATAAAGCATCAAATAAGCTATCAGAATTATGGTGAAATAAAATGGTATATTTTAAGTGACTTGCAATCTATATTTTTCATTATAAGCTACCAAGACATTGACATATTAGTCACTTGTTGGGAGGGAATGCTTAGAGCAGAAGTGATAAAAGTGATGTTTCTTTTTACAACTATCTATTTGAGTTCTAATGAAGATGTTTGTAAGTATGAAAAATAGTTTTTTCTTTTGAATTTGGGATTTTCATGTGAAGTTGTCTTTTTTACTATTCATTAAGTTTTTTCATTATTGTAATTTGTAAAGTTGGTTGTTATCACTTCAGTAGGGTGAAATAAATGGTAGATAAGTGAATCATCGACTTTAGGACTTAGCTATTATTTATAAAGTTTCATTAGGAGTTTTGCAGAAGTGTTGCTCTGATCAAGCTCCTTTTTTTAGGTGACCTGGATACTGCTTTGACCATGCTCATTAATTCCTTGTTTACTCTCTCTTCTCTTTCTTGTCTCTCCCCTCTTCTCTCTCACTTTAAACCATTTCTTCCTCTTTCTCATTTATTTTTCAATCCAGTTGTTTAGTAAATCTTTTAAAAAAAATTTAATTGCAAATATCGATTGAAAACCCTTATCGTCCCTTCTACCCCAACCCAACAAAAAGGCATATTTAGTAAATAGTTAAATAGATGGTGGTTTGTTCATGTCAATAAATGCAACTTATTTCCTATTCATCATTTCTAAGAAATTCTTGAGGTTATATTGCCCCAAACTTAGAAAAAAGAAGGAGGGTTATGTTTCAAATGCAAAAGTAATGCTTTCAGTTTCTAATATAACATTGCATCTGAAATGGAAGTTCCCTCTTCTTTTGAGACTGCTTTAGATTTAATATAAGTACGAATCATGTAGCCTTCAGTTGTGCTTTTATAATTTTGATATGAGATTTTCTCAATTTTTTTTCATATTTGACTTATCATGAATATCTGATTCCTCAACTATTACTAGTGTGGATGCACACTCTTGTAGGAAGCTTTAGCAAGCAATAAAGAGATCAATGACTTGCGGGCAAAGCTTAGCTCAATGCATTCGAAACAAGATTTCTACTGTGGGAGGTTGAAAGAGACTATAGATGAGATGAAGCTCATGGGAAAAATATAAGGAACCTTCCATTATGTTAAAAAACTAACTTCATGCTTACACATAGTATATTCTTGACTTGACCAATAAACTTGGAGAGATTGAGCACTTCTTTCAAATAGGTACTTTTTTGGCTTGCTTCTTTGCCCATCTTTAGCTCCACAAATAGGTTTAACCTACTATGAATTTAACAATATTTGAACTAACTTTAATTGGCATGTCCATTAAAAATTATTCATAAATATATTATACAAAAGAGAATTATTATTGTAAGATTTCTATTTCTAAATAATTATTTGAAAAATTTGAAGATTTTTTTTACTAACATCATGCAAAGTGTATTAATGTATTTATTGCAGGACTTTTCTTAAAGCAAAAAATTGAATGAAATTGTTAATGTCAAAAATGACTTTTCACACTATGGTGTTGGGTTGGTGCCATGTGACCTATCAATTTGCTTTTCAACTTTAGGTCGTATTCACAAAATATTTCTTTTTTTGTTTTTAGTCTTTTACCAAAAACAAAAATAATGATATTTTAAAAATAATTTTCACAAAAATTTATTTTCTCTTATATTCTACTCATTTTCAAAACCTCTTTGTTAAACCCTCTTTCTAAATTAATAAGTCATAAGCTAATAGAGTATTAACATAATATAGAAATTCATTTTTCAAGATCATGTCTATTTAAATTCATATATTTTGAGGAATTTCTTATATTATTATAATTTTAATTAATATTTTTTACATTAAAATATTTATTGTTATCAAGTGGTAGAGATTATTAAATTCATTAGGCCGCATGATGATATGTTATTTTGTTAATAATAGATAATTTAAAATATTTATTTTAATAATCTAATTGGCTACTTAGTCAATTATTACTAGCTTGAAAATTTATCGATAAAAAATGATCATTTTCATTTAATGAAGTCAAACTAAGCTTTGGCATAAGTTTTTTCTCTCCCTAAAAGAGATCTACTATTGCATAAAAACTAAGTTGAATTCAAATAAAAATAACCCTTGAATCTATACTTTACCTCAACTAATTGTTGCTCCCTACTTTGCTAGCTGTGAACAGATTCTCAAAACTCTACAACATTCTCTTTTCATTCCACACTCCCCTTTTAGCTACACGAAAGCTTTCCAATATCCATCTCGATTCTTTTTCTTTTTTCCCTACTAAGCTTCTACAAGTTAAACATTCTCATTACCTTCATATTCTCTCTCAACTTGCTTTTCTTATTCTACTTGAGCATCCTCTGTCTGCCTTATTTATTCTCTCTTCTGTAACTCTCTTAATACAATCAAATATCACCTTCAATCTGATCTTTGTTGAGCTATGAGGAATTAATTTATGAAATAACTAAAATATTATTCCAAAATTATAAATATATGTATATATATTAAAATTCTTTACTAATTCTCTAAACTTTTAAAAATTATTAGCTCATTGAGTTGGATTACTTTTGAGGAGCTCTTTTCACTTATTTGTCTTAATAAAATTTTTGAATTCATTTAAAATCATGACATATTGTCCAATACAATATTAATTTAATAATAATTTAACACATAAATATCATATTTAAATTAGATGACTTTATTACATCTAAACAATATTATTAAAACTTTATTGACTTAATTTATCATTTATAGTAATATATATATATATATATATATATATATATATATATATATATATATATATATATATATATATATATATATATATATTTAAATATTGAGGTGTTGCAATCTCACCCACCATAAAAATTGTCTTAAAATTTAGAAAAATTGTCTATTAGTCGATCATGTATGCTTCCACTTCCCAAGTAGCTTTTTTTTCTGCTTCATATTTTTATAAAACATTAATCATTAGAATAGCTCTATTTCTTAGTAGCTTCTCCATTTTGTTTAAGATCTTCACTTATATTTCTAAATAAGTCTGATTAAATTTTCATATGTAGACCAATATAATTAACAACATAATAAAGATCAAGAATGCATCTTCATAAAAACAAAAGATGAAACACATTAAGAATTCCTGGTATATAAAAATTCAAAACAATGAAACATATCACTTGTCCAACTCCCTTTAGAACTTAAAGGGACCAATAAATTTAGATTTTAAATCATTTTATTTTCAATTCTTATAATATCTTTTATTTAACTAATTTTAATAAATACATGATCTCTTTCTTGACATTTTATTAATCAATGGTTTGCGTCAAAGTAGTTTTTCTTCTTATCTTGAGCTATCTTTAATTGACCTTGACAAATTCTTATCCTTTTATGGCTTTCTCAATAATCTAAATATCCAATAAAACTTTTTCTTTTCTTTTATTCCAACATAGTGTTAACAAATACTTCATTTCATATATAGCCTCATATGATGCAATTTCAAAATTATATTGAGAACTATTATTATTAAAAAAATTATTAATGATAAATGACTTTCTTATTGTCTTTCAAGATCTAATATACAATGTCTTAAGTAAATCTTTTAGAATTTTAATGATTTTCTTTATTTATTTATATTTTTGAGGATGAATGACTACTAAATTTTAAACTTGTTTAAAAGTCTTGATCAATTATATTTCAAACATGCAAAGCAAAGTTAGGTTACATATCTAATATAATAGTTTTTGTGAAACATGTAATTTAACAATTTGGTTCATATAGATATCAGCCAACATTAATGTTAAATAAGTTGTTTTAATAACAAGAAAAAATTCTATTTTGTTAATTTATCTATAATCACATTTTAATAACAAGAAAAAAATATATTTTGTTAATTTATCTATAATCACTTATATTGAATCAAGATCTATTGGTGATTGAGATAACTCTATCACAATATCTATAATCACTTCTTCTCATTTCTATTTATGAATGGGTGATGGTAACAATATTTCTCTTAGTTTTGTTTTTCAACTTTGATTTGTTGATAAATTAAACTTCTTAAACCACTTCAACAAATTTTTTATTCCAAGCCACCTATCACATGCTCGCATGTTGCCACCTACCATGTACACAATAGCTCAATGAGTGTGTATTTGGCCTTTCATGTGTACAAGCTACACTCACTTGCGTGTAGCAGTTCATGTTTGCATAGATTGTCTTATTGTAATGTAGAATTGGCAGAATTTTTTTGTTTGGTGAAAATTTGTATGTTTCTTTTAGAAATTAAAATATTATATACTTTGTAATAAAATGTTATATCCAAAAATCTATATAAATGCTTAAGAGTGTTATCTAAAATATTTTGAGATTCTTTAAATTTCAAAACTTTATGAATTTAAAACTCCTTGAAAGAAACTCCTTGAGAAATTAATCTCCTAATTACAAAAACCCTCATCTCCTTCATTTCTTCCTTAGTTGCCCACTGTTCTTATGCTTCATATTCATTGTTGCAATTCACAAAAGGAATGTCTACTATCAAAGGGCTTAATGTGAAAATACCTTGCAAGCAGATAAATAATCTATAAAAATATAATACTTAATTTTAGTTAAATGACGTATTTATTTTTTTATAAAACTATTATGAATGCCAAGTCTAAGTCATGAACAAAGTATTTATTTTTACAATGCTTTAAGTGTAGTGAAAGCATCTTGATTTTGCAAATTATTATTTTTTTATTAACATTTTCTATTATTTTTTAATTTTTTCATCAAACTGGTTAGGATTGATGTTAATCACTACCTTGATTTTTATGGTCATAATTTTGCATTAGGATATTTTTGATCCCCTCAATAGTATATAGTTCTTTAAGGTTAATTTTTTTGGCATTATTCCTACACAATCTGAGTATGCTATATGTGGAATAAGTGTACTATTAACACTAGAATTTGGTCAAGAGCACATGCATAAGCAAGTCTAGTGGAAGTACATATGGGATGGTTCAAGTTATTTGGTGGATAATAAGGAGATAGAAAACAAGGGAGGAAGAAAGGAAGAAAAATGTGTTACTTTTAATTCTTGATATCCTATTTGCACTCTATCATCTTAGAACGATTTTCTTAATCACAACAAGAAATTGTGAAATTGTCTTATCATCGATAAGCCTCCAAGAAAATCCACCAAGATGGACTTCTAAGGTTGATTAGGCATCGGTAGTGGTATGTATAGTCCTTACTTTATATTGGTTGGTTTGGTAATGCTTTAGAATGTAGTCTCTTGAACGAACTTCTCTATGTTAGATTTCACACTTGCTAATATATTATCTTTGAAGGTTCAAAATAATCTTGTTAAAAATGTTTTTGTCCAATGTATTTGTATGAAATACTATGATTAAATATTATTTTGCTTGTTATATGAGATTAATTATTTAGTTTTAAGAAAGCATTTTTGTTGGTGACAAGTGTGTGACATTTTTATGTCAATAATGAATGACTTAGATTTTGAAAATGTAGGTTTTGAAAGGTCTCAATAAGACAAATCCAAGGCTATTGTTTTATTGGAATTGGTGGTTTTTTGGGTGTTGAGGACTAAACTCAATATATGAAATTTATATTAAAATAACAATGTAATGCTAAATGAAAAATAGTTTCTTTTATGTTATATGGTAAGAGACCTATTCTCCTCTACTTGATTTGTTTTGCATCCTTATTGAATAAGATGGGTAGTTGTCGTACAATTAGGCGCTAAAGAAAAATCAAAGTAATAGCTTAAAGAGAAACGATAAGGGAGAGATTGACATGAAATTAGGGAAAGATGGAGATGGCGATGGGAGTTTAGAAAGGAGAGTCTACAAGGAGTTTCAAGGAAGAGCTTTCTAAGATGAAGAAAGATTTTGTGTGTGTGTAGTTCAAACTCTTTTCTTATATTTTTGATTTGGGATTATTTATTTTTGTACCACTCCATCTAGCAATCTTTTAGGATTTATTCATTTCTAGGTGATTCCAACTCTAAGGCATTGTTTGATGATCATTTTCTACTTTCTTTAGTCCTAAGTATAACATTGGCATTCATTTTTCATCATAAGTTTGCAAATCAACCTTGGCCTCAACTTTTAAGAGGATTTGTTGTTCTTTAAACTTTGAGGGCATAGATTGATATAGATCAACTTGTTTGATATTCTCCAATAGGCTTAGACAACCTTAACCTTCCCCTCCTTGAATTGGTTACATTCCACTTTGGTGGTGATGTATTTTTTGGGTTCTATATTATGGTGCTTTTATCATGATAAGTTATTGCTTTGTAACTATCCATGCAAAGCCTTGAACGATTTGTATTAGCTATGCTACCTATTATTCCAAAGATTGGTTGGAATCTCCATCACATGTAGCTATTGTTCATTTCCTTTCGTGAACTTTTATTGTTGGCCATATATGTCCAAAATGATGCTTCAATACCAAATGATTCATCCACAACTTGTACCATTACCAAGTGTAGTTGAAAAATAAACTGAATGAATAGAGTACCCTGAGCAATATTGTGCCATCTTAATTTGCTTAACTAGATTTTGTTAAATATTGAAATGCCTTTTGTTCAAAGGAAGCCAAAGTGACCTCAACCAAGAAAAAAGATAGAATTTGATGGGTTGATTTCTCATATGATTGATTGTTAGTAAACCCTAAAAAACAACTATAATATAATACAGTACGATTTGTGCATTTGTCTTTTTCCTTACCCTCAACAAAAGCTTAATTTGAAAAAATAATTGCATAAAATTGAAGCCTTCTTTCCCAACTTTGAAATTAATAGTTGACTTCTTTCAGATTAGTCTCTTTCATATTTTTTAGCTTATTCTTTTCTAATAAGTTTGATGGAAATGACTTGATTTTAAAAAAACTTGTTTTTTATATGTTTAAATGATTTGTCGTCAAACTTGATGCCTCTTGATTGCATAAGGAGTGCTCTGCCAATGAGCCCCACTGCTTCTACGCAATATATATGTTTATTATACCTTATTATTCTTATGATATTTAATTGTTGTATCTCATTGTTATTCACATCTTACTTTTTTGACGTGCAAATTATCATCACACCTATATACACTTGTTACTCTCTTATTATGAGCTATATGACAAACATTACATGTTGATCATTACAGTTGTCATCCATTTTTGGAATGAAACATCTCACACTTTGATAGACAACCACTCCAATACTTGTAGAAACTAGCAAGTTTCAAAAGGCATGACACATTAGGAACATGACCTCTCTGTAACAATTCAACATCATCACCACATATAGGAAAGGTTCTCAAAATAAGTTGGTTGGCTTTCATTGAAACATGCAGTAAGCAACTTTTTTTAAGTTTTGTGAAGTGGGTCTAACTAAAGATGAACAAGGAGTATGTGTTAAGAGATAATGAGGATATTTACTTTAATGGGGATTGGTCAAATGTGAAAACAATGAAAGCTATCTAATTTTCACTTAGGTGAAGGCCCTCTCTATTAAGGGATACAACTTTGCATGCCTTGTAATGGGGATTAGTTGAGATTGGTTCAAGAAGCTCATACTTCAATGGTGGTTGGTTGCTTTTGAATGAAAAAAATACTATCCTGATCCAACAAATTGAACTTGAACTATTCTCATAAGAAATAAGAATTTGAGAAATTTGTGTAATGATATGTTGTTTATAGTATCTTAAATAGGACCATTCATGATATTTTAAAGTATAACATGAAAGTCTCTTCTATGTCTAGTTTTCTTCTAACATGTTGGGCCATGTTTCTATTAGTTGAAGGCTATTCAATATGTTATTTTGGATTTAGTCCTTAAAACCCATTCAATGCAAAGTTCCAAATTGACACAATTAAAAGTATCGAGGGATTAGTGAAACATAGTGCACAATAGTTTCAATAAGATTTGAAGGATACACATAAAGGTTGATCGAAAAGCCACAAACAATAATAGGTAAAGGTATAACAGGCACTGAGTGGAATATGGTTTCAAGGTTAAGGACATTGTATGGCTTCATATCAATTAGAACATTTAAAGGGTGGGGAAAGGAACCTCAAAGGCAATGTGGAATGGCCCATTTTGTCTTTAAGAAGGTTAAAGACAATGTTTGCTTGCATATTCTTTCTCCATATATGGAGATCAAATTAGAAGTTCATTTTGGGAGAAAAAATAGTTGTGGCCAAACCTTCCAACATCGCATTTGAATGCAATCTAGTGGTGCAACCTCTTAACATTGTGTTAGAGTGCAGTGCAATCCCATTTTAGAAATTTCAATTCATGATCGAAACTAGTTGCTGAGACTAATGAATTATGAAATGATGTGAGCTTCGGTGTTCGAAGGATGTCACAAATGTGGCCTTGGAAGATTTCTAGTGAGGGACAAAGGAGCTAAAAGAAGCAATTGTGACGATAGTATTTGGAGTGAAGAATCATTTTTTCTTATTTATTCATTATTAAGAATACAAAATAAGTTATTGTTGATTATTCATTCTAGTCCTAATTTAAAAATAATTCTCTCTAAATAATAATATCAAAAAATATAATTTGGTAGTATCTTATCCAAACTTTTTCTATACAATCATAAATTTTAATGTCAATTTTAATAAAGAATTATAGCTTTTATTGTAACTAAGAATACTAATTAAGTTTAGAATAATATAGATGTCTCTACACCTTATGGGATAAAGCTCATTTTGGTTAGTATGGAATAAGCTAAAGAACAATAATATGTCAACATGATAGGTTATGCAGTGATATTATGTTATCAAATTGATACATCCTATAATACTTTGTAGTTCAAGCAAAAACCAAGCTAAAGCTAATGAGCCTATAACATCCTTGATAGAAAAATATGAGTGATCATTAAATGATATTTTAGATAGAGAATTATTAGATAAGGAGTTACTCCTAGTATATTTCTAAGTAGATAAGTGCATGAATATTCTTACATTTGGAAGATAGAAAAAGTATCAAAGCTATATATACAGAAACATAGTTTTATAATTTAAATATTTCTTTTAAATACAAAATTTTTTTTGACTAATACAAGAGAACCAAAAATAGACACTACCTTTATAAAATATGATTTTCTCCTAATATTGTGGTGCTGGTATGATACTTTTTATAATACAATGTGGTACGAGTTCAATCAATCAAAACTGGGTGGGTATATGACACCAAGGGTTAAAGATGACAATGAATGATTGTTGAGTGATGTCTAAAAGGTGGAATCTTTGAAGAAAACATGATTCTTAGCTTCTTTTTGGTGCAAGAAGACAATAGTTCTCATTCTCACATAATAAATGAAGAGAAAAATTTAAATTACATATATAATACCACAGTTTTACTGTACGAGATACTTTTTAGGATAAAATATTTTTTTATTGATATGAAACAATGAAAGAGAAATAATATCTTAAAGTAGTAAGGTTATGTTATAACAACAAAATATTACATGACAAAATCTTGGAACTTAACTGGGTTACAATTTTAATTCATATTTATTGTTGTCAACCTACAAGCCATATTTATGGAGGCAATTGTCATTATGATTATGCTTATACATTATTCCATGTCTATAATGCCATGAGTGTGCACCAGTTTACTTTATAAGTGATGTTTTAAGGGTTATTGAAGTCAAAAAACTTATGAAATGTATTGAAAGGAATCAATCCTAGCCAACTAGCCAAATGAGAACTTTATCTTTCCTTGCAACTCCCTTTCTTTAGGAAAGTGTTGCATTACCCTTCTTTTACTTAAGGGGAATTCCATGAATAAAATATCACCAACATTTGAAGCCTATGAAGCCTCCATTACATGAACGGCCACCTATGTATAAGGCTTGACAATAAATATATAGTTTGTTTTGTTACCCATATCAAAAACATTGGCAAAGGATTGAATAGGTTCTTATGTATATGAAGTAATGTGATAGTTCTCTAATGTTACATAAATTATAGCTCAAAATATGATATTGATATTTAGAAGAGTACCTTTGGATACATATACTAGTTGTGTAGCAGTACCTAGCCAAAGGCCTCAACTTCAGAATATATGGCTCTCTCCATAGCCAAATTCGAAACCACATCTTCTCAAAGGCATGTAGATACATCATTTAAAAAATCTTCTAAGAGAAAAGGAAAAGTATGATTTTTATTACATTCAATGATTGTGGAATTACAATTTGTCTTGTAAAGAACTTTGCTCATACAATTGAAGTTTCTTAACATCAGGCTATTGATTGATGGGGTATTATAAAAATTCTTAGTATAGATATTTAAATAGACAAGCTAACAATGTTAACACTATTAACAAGCTAATAATATGCATTACTTTATTGAGTTTTCAAGAAAAATGATGAGAAGAAAAGATGCACAAAAAGAGCTAAAATTTTGAAGAGATTACCTGTGTAGATGTCCAAGACTCAATTATCCCACCAAAAGATTACTAAGATGTTGAGTCAGATTAAGTCCACTATAGATGCATATGAAGTTGAGTAGATCATATGTATTAAGTTGTATATGAACCTGTATGATTTTGAAATCAAAAGTAGAAGTAATGTGAACTATAAAAATCTACTGAAAAATAGATGCTTGAGAGTTGAATCATATTTTTCTCACTATTTGGCAATAAGCACTATGGTTAATTGATGTAGACATGTAAATCAAGCATCTATTGTCCTTATTTTTGATATGTAAGTGGATCGTGGCACGTGGCTCAATGGCCTATAAAGTGTCAAATAACCTATCAAAATCTTGGTGAAATTAATTGGAATATTTTAAGCAACTTGTAGTCTATATTCTATTTTATAAGCTACCATGACATTGAGGATGTGAGTCAATTTTTGGGAGGGAAAGCTTAGAGTAAAAGTGAAAAAGTGATGTTTCTTTTTACAACTATCTATTTGAGTTTTAATGAAAATGTTTGTAAGTATGAAAATGAGTTTTTGTATTCTTTTGAATTTGGAATTTTCATGTGAAATTTTCTTTCTTTACTATTCATATATGTTTTTCATTATTGTAATTGGTAAATTTGGTTATTATCACTTGAATAGGGTGAAACAAAATTGTAGATCAGTTAATCGTCTATTTGAGGAGTTAGCTATTATTTATAATGTTTTGTTAGGAGTTTTGCAGAAGTGTTGCTTTGAACATGCTCCTTTTTTTAGGTGACCTAGAAATTGCTTTAAACATGCTTGTTAATTCCTTCTTTACTCTCTCTCTCTCTCTCCTATTTGCCCATCTCTCCCCTCTTCTGTCTCACTTTAAACCATTCCTTCCTTTTTCTAAATTTATTTTTCAATCCAGTTGTTTAGTAAGTCTTTCTAAACAAAGCAAATTGCAAATATTTTGAGGAATATCTTATATAGAAATTCATTTTTCAAGATCATGTCTACTTAAATTCAAATATTTTGTGGAATATCTTACATTATTATAATTTTTTAATTAATATTTATACTTTAAAATATTTATCATTATCAAGTGATAAAGATTATTTAATTCATTAGCCCAAATGATGATATGTCATTTTGTTAATAATAGATAATCTAAATTGCATATTTTAATAATCTAATTGGCTACTTAGTGAATAATTTTTGGTCAAAAATTGATTAAAAATGATCATTTTTACCTAATGAAGTCAAACTTAGCTTAAAAGAATTATTTTCAATATTAAGAAAATATAGATTAATGCTAAAATAAGATAAATTGAATCATTATTATATACTAAAATTAAAGCAATGGAAAGGCCACAAAAATTAAAAATTTAAGGTTACATAGTAATATAAGCAAATCAAATTTAAACATTTGAACAAATGGCCTAAATTGTATAAAAAAAATTAATTTCTAAGGTACTATGGTGAGTGAGCACAATATCAACAATTGACAAATTAGGTACAAATTAAGCTATCTAACACAACTTACTACAACATAGGGAAATAAAATATTTGAAAATTTTAAATGAATACTTAATTGGGTACGACTCATCAAGGTGTGCCCTACGACCACTATTTTATCTCGATTATAGTTCATTGAGATTTTTTTTAATTACTAAAATAAATAAGAAAAAATAATGATAAATAATTATTTTAATATTTAGTAAATATATATCAAAGATTATATAAGATTAATTAAAAAAATATAATATAATAAAATCAAAGATATGTTATGGTCACATTAAACAACATTTAAAGTTACATAGTAATATATCAAAATAAATAAAAAATATTTTAAATGACAGAAAGTGTAGGTGAAGGTTACATTCCAAGATATTAAGAAATTTGAACATAAAAACTTGCATCGTCAAATGAGGTAAAAATCAAATTGTTTTTAAAAACTTGCATAAACAAAAAAAGAAAAGTTTTTAAATAAACATAAATAAAAATTTAATAATTATTATAATATAAAGTAAATATAAATAAAAGATAAAATGAGATAAATTTAGGTAATATAATAAAAGAAATATAAAAGTAACAGAAGATGAGACTTAGAACTTCATTATAACGTAACATAATCAAAGTGAGAAATTTAAAAAAGCGATAATTTCTAAAACAAATCTACATTCTAAATAAATAATAGAATCAAGTGTAACATCCTTAATCACCAAATTCTATGTAGATCAAAATATCTCCCATGACAAGAAATTTTAAAAAATAAATTTTTTTAATTTTATTAATCTTATTAGGATATGTTTAGTGACATTTGTTTCTTTTTAATTAGACCTCATTTGGAGTTCTTATGAATTTCCATAATAAATAATTATAAATGAATACTTTATTATTAGGTAAATAAATTTTCAAGCTTAGATTTAGTTTATGTAAAAAATTAAAATAACTAATCAAAGTGTTGTAAAGATCACAAGCAGCACGATTTAATATTATATTGTAATATAACAAAACTAAATAACAAATTTAAATTAATTAAATACATTATAATATGAATGTTTATTAAAAGATACTAAGGAGATCAAGTGTAGCATCATTAATCATCAAATCTTACACAAATCAAAATCTATCATAAAGTGTGAGAAAACTTAAATAAAAGATTTAAAACTATAACAATGAATATTTAATTTTATTGAGCTTAATGAGATGGGCCATAAAACATTTATTTCTTATTGCTCAAGCCTTCTTCTAAATAACTATGAATTTCAAATCTAAATAAGAAAAAATAATAGTAAATTATAATTTATATATTAAATAAATATCTAGTAAAACTAAAATAAGAAAATTTAAGTAGGAATGCTACATTCTAATATACTAAGGAAAGCAACTGTAACAACTTCCATCATAAAATAATATCTAAATAAAAATATCTCATTAAGCACAAAAATCCTAGAACATAAAATATTAAAAAATAACAACATTGAGTATTTAAATTGAGAGAGCTCATCAAGATAATTCAAATAATGTTCGTTCTCCCTCCATCTGACCTTGTTTGAGATTACTTTAAATTACATAAATAATAATAAATTATTATTTGAGTTTTAAGTAAATATATCATAAATCTAAAATATAATAAATTTTTTGAAAATAATGTAACCAAATCAAAGTCTAGCAAATATCAAAGAAGGTTAGAATAATAGTTTCATAGTAAAATATGAAAATGAAACAAAAAAATTGAAGAAATTAGATAAATTATATTTGAATGTTGGATTCCAACATATTACGAAGTTTAGATGGAACATTCTTAATAATGAAATTAATTTTAAGTTCTAATAAAAATATCTCTTAAAATATGCAGACATCCCTAAAAACAAAATATTTAAAACAAATATATAAAAATAAATATTTAATTAATAGAGCTTATTGATTCAATGTAATATAACCAAATTAAATAAAGTTAAATGTTTCACGAGAGGAGAATTATAATTTCATAGAAATATTGCAAAATCTAAATGAGAAATTTGAAGAAATGAGTTTAATTATATGGGAAGGTTGAATTACAAGTTATTGGATAAGTCAAATATAATATTTTTTATCTTCAAATAAGGAACAAATTTGTATGTATTATTAACCACACTAAAACACTTGGAAAGAAAATATTAATGGACAAAAAGTAGATATTTAGCCGATAAAGATAATGAAATTATGCAAAATTGTTTTACTTTCCTCTCCAATTACAATAGTTTGCATTTACTATAAGAAAAAATAAAATAAAAAAATCTATATTTTAATGTTAACTAAGTATATGTCAAAATTGAAATGAGATAATTTGAAACAATGTAATACAATGGAATAAAAATGATATAAAAGTCAAACGAACGAAAAATTATAATTTGATCATAATATAAAAAATATGAAGAACCAAATCTAAAAAAAAATAAATTTTATGCAAAAGTTACATTTCTAGATACTAAGGAGATTGAGTGTAACATCTTAGATTGTTAAATCAAGTGCAAATAAAAATATTTTGCAAAACATGATTATAAGAAATCAAATTTTAAATAACAACTAAATAAATATTTTTATTGGATAGAGCTCAATATGTCGAGTCCAGTGACATTTATTTTTTCTTGATGAGGCATCATTAAGATTATGTTTTATTTACAAAAGTTAATAAGCATAACAAATAATAGATTATTATTTTAAAATTAAGTTGATATATATATATATATTAAATCTTAAATGTGATAAATTAAAGAAATATAATATAACCAATTCAAATGTAGGTAAAAGTCACAGAAGTGAACATTTAGTGTTAAATAGTGATATAGAAAAATCAAAGCAAATTATTTCAAGAAATCAGAAAAAGTGTACGACAGTTTTTTATTCCAAGAAACATAGGAGATCAAACGTAGCATTCTTTAATGGCAAATCTAATATAAATCAATATAACTTATAGATCTTATCAAAGTGTGCTTAGCAACATTTATTTTGCTTCATTAGATAAAATTAAGAATTATTGTGAATTACGAAATTAATTAAAAATAAACAATAATGAATTACTAATTTAATAAATTTGTTGTCATTCAAAAGAGGTGGTATTGAGTTTAAACAAATGTCATTTGACATATCTCAACAAGCTCAATCTAATTCAATATTCATTTTTTAAAAAAAATTATTTTCAATAATTATGGCATATTTTTTTGACACATTTTAATTTGTACATTATTCCATGATTCAAGATGTTATACTTGATCTCTTAAAAATCATGGAATGAAATATTCCCATACCTTTTTTCTCAGTTCTATAAATGTTTTGCAAATATTTGTTATATTACATTCAAATTAAAATAATACTCTTGTGCGACCCTTACATCAATGATATTTGGTTATACTATATTGCTACATTTTTTTTATTTTCAACTTTAATGTATATTTACTTCATATTAAAATAATTATTTGTTGTTATTTATTCTTATTTAATTTAGTTATTTATAGTAATTCAAAATGAGTTCCAGTCAAGATGTGACAAACATCTTAGACTACTCTCAATGAGCTCTATCCACAAAATATTTATTTCTATATTTTTAAATAGTCTATTTTTTTATTTTGGTATGATTTGCATGACATTTCAATTTCTAATAGATTTCCTGATCAAGTATTTTATGCTTGATCTCTTTAGTATGGTGGAACACAACTTTCGTGTATTTTTTCAAATTTTATTTTTTTATTATTTTAGCATGCTTTCTTAGAAACTCTAATTTATAGCTAATTTGGTGAATGACACTATTATACATCATCCCTTTGGTATTTTTTAATGCAACTTTCTTGTAACATTTTTGTCATTCTTTAATTTGGTTATATTATTATGAAATTCAAATTCTCCACTCAAGTGTTCTTTCAAAATTTTTTATTTTGTTATATTATTTATTTGATATAATCAAGTTTTTTAAAATATATTTACTTAATATTATAATAATAATTTGCTATTATTTATGTTTATTGACTTTCTTAATTATTAATAATTTTAGAAGATTTTTTTATTGAGATGAAAAAATTATTATTGGAACTCCTCCTATGAGCGTTATATTATGAAATATTCATTCTTTATAATATTAAATATTTATTCAAGGATTTTTTGATGAGTCTTTTTTATTCATAAATTATTTTATGAAAGACAATATTATGATTAATCACCATTATATCATTGAATATAACTTTTCTATACAATTTATCGTATTTCTTCAAATTTTTTTCTTTCATTTGATTATATTTCTTGCTAACTCTACATCACCTCTTATATGTCATTTACAAAATTTCGTTTTGGGCATGTTACATTAAGTAAATTTATCATATTTTATACTTTATTATAATTTTTCTTAATATTAAAATAATTATTTTTTATTATTTATGCTGATTAAATTTTTTAATTTGGAGTTATTATAGAAAACGTCTAATCAAGGGGAAAAAAACTTGATTAGACTCCACTAAATGAGTTATTTCCTATTAAATACTATATTCAATATTTAAAAAAACTATTTTTAAAACATTTTGACATGTTTTATGTGTCATTTTTATTCATAACTGATTTGATGATTAAGGATATCACACTAAATTTGCTTAGTATCGTAGAATGCAAATTCCTTACACACTTTATCTCATTTCTTCAAATCCTTTACTTTGATTTTGTTATATTACTCTAAAACACCTATTCTCCACCCATGTAACCTTTACATCACTTTGATCTGATTATACTACATTGATTTAATTTACCTTATTTCAACTTTAATATATATTTACATAGTATTCAAGTTATCATTTGTTATTAATTATTCTTTTCACTATCAATTTGTATGTATTCTATATGATGTCTAATTGAGAATAAGCAAACAAAATAAAAATCATATTCAAAATATTACACATGACCTTGTTATAATCCTAGAGTCCAATTTTTTTCCTAAAATTTATCTCATTTCCTCAAACTTTTTACTTTATTTTAGCCATAATTATGTGAACTCCAAATCGCTTCTTATTTTATCTCTAGATCACTTTCACTTGGTTATGATACATTGCTTCAACTTATATCATTTTAAGTTTATTATCCATTTATGCAATATTAAAATGATAACGCATTGTTATAGTATGATTATTTAATTTTGCAATTTGCAGTAACTACTAATGACGTCTGACCATGATGAAATAGGCATTGTTAGACTCCATTCGAACTAATTTTAATGATCAAAGATATTAAACTAGATCCCCTTTGCATCTTGTAACCTTTTTGTGTTATTGTTCTCTTGTCATTAAATGTTTCACTTTAATTTGGTTATATTACTACGAAACTCTAATTCTCCTCTAGTGTGACTTTGACACTCAATGGAATAGGGTATAGTATATTATTTTTTTGATCTCATTTAAATTTTAGGATATATTTCTTTAATATTTAAATAATAATTTATTATTTTTTTGGTTTATATACTTTTTTAATTCATATAATTTTAAACTATGTTTGATAGATATGAAATGTTGACATTAGAGTCATTCTAACAAGCTCTGTATAAGCTTCTAGTATTATTACACATTCTATGACAAAATTTGATTCATGCTTGAGTTGACAATCAAGAATTTTTTGCTCGATCACCTTAGTTTCTTGTATAGCAACATTCCAATATAACTCATCTCATTTCACCAAAATGTATGGCATTGATTTCTTTATATTATAACACTTTAGATTTGGTTATATTACATAGTTGGAATTTGCATGTTTTTGAAAATAATATATAATTTCAATAATTAAATAATAATTTATTATTATTTATCCTCATTTGTATTGGTATTTCAAAGTTATTCTAAATGAGATCTAATTATGATAAAATAAATATCATTAGACTTACCTCCATGAGCTCTAAAAAATTATTTATTAATTTTTTTATTTTTTTTATTTTTTCATGCTTTATAGGGAATTTAGATTCATGCATGATTTATTGGTCGATGACGTTCCACTCAATTTCCTTTGAATCTTGGAATTCAACCTTATTGTTTAATTTATCAAATTTCATAAAAATTTTCACTTTAATTTGGATATCTTACAATATAATTCTAAATTTGCTATCATGACAATTTTCATCACTTTGATTTTGTTGTATTATATTGAATTAACTTATCTCATTTTATCTTTAATATATTTATTTATTTAATTTTAAAATAATTATTTATTATTTTTGTGAAAATTTACTTTGATATCTTATAGTTGTTATAATCAAGATGAAATTTAGATGAAATAGACATTGTTTCACTTGTCTTGAAGAGCTTTATCAATCTAAAAATTCATTGTTTTTATTTTTAACTATTTTTCTTTATGAATTTTGTTCTACTTTAGAGATATTTTGATTCATATGTAATTCAATAATTTAGAATATAACACTTGAACTTTTAGTATCTTGTAATACAAGATGGTTATAAAATTTATTTTAATTTTTAAAATGTTTTCTTTAACTTTGTTATATTATTACTAAGAAAATATAATTCATCTCTAATGTAGCCTTAACATTGCTTTGACTTGATCCAATCACAATATTATTATACTTTTAATTAATTTTAAAATAATAGTTCATTATTATTTGTAGTTTTTTAATTTAAAAATTTATAGAAATTTTGGGTGAGGTCTGATTGAGATGAAACAAACATATTTGAACTTATCTTGATGAATTTTATCAAACTTGGTATTCATTTTTATATTTTTAAAGGTTTCATTTTTTATGAATTTAACTTGATTTAATAGACATTTTGATTTGAATTTGATGTGATGATTAACGATGATATTCTTGATCTCCTTAATGTCTTGGAATGTAATTTTCTCATAAAACTTAAATGGTTATATTTCCTTCTGACTCTAAATCTTCACTCATGTGACTTTTACATATCTTTGATTTGGTTGCATTATATTTATTCAATTGAATTCTTCTCTACTTCTTATATATTCACTTAATCTTTGAATAATAATTTTTTATTATTTTTATTTATTTATTTTTATAATGTAGAGAAATTTTAATGGAGCTCCAATCTAGATGAAATGGATGTTATTAGTTTGTACCTTATGAAATGCTTAACTACTTATTTATTTATGTTTAAATATTAATTTTTGCAATATTTTACTTTTTATGAAATTAACACACTTTACAAGACATTTTTAGTTTGTACCACATTTGATGATCAGAGGTATTACACTTCATTGCCTTAGTATTTGGGAATGCAACTTATGCAAAAATTTTATCTCATTTCTAAAAAGTATGTGCTTTAATTGTATTATATTTCTATGTAACTCAAAATCTACTCTCATGTGACCTTTATATTGTTAGAACTTAAATTTATTATTTTTAGATTTAATATATATACATAGTATCTAACTAATATTTTATTATTACTTATGATTTTTAATTCTTTATCTTTATAATTCTAAATAAGGTTTGATCAAAATGAAAAAATATTATTGGATTCATCTCAATCAACTTTATATAACTAAATGTTAATTTTTAATTTTTAAAATGTTTTTGTTCCTATGATCTTGAAATGTTTTATTTGTCTTTTTGTTCATAATAAATTTATAGATTAAGGATGTTGTATTTGATTTGTTTACTGTCTTATAATGCAAATATCTCATACAATCTATCAAAGTTCATCAAAGAGTTTTGTTTTATTCGGTTATATTACTACGAAACTCTAATTTGTCTCTTTGTGATCTCATCATTATTTATTTTGTTACATTACATTACTTCTATTTTCCTAATTATAGGTTTCATGTATGTTTTCTTAATATTAAAGCGAAAATTTTTATTTATTATATTTATTTACTTTGGTAATTCATAAGAATTCCAAATAATGTCTTATTAGTTTTGTGATTTATACTTTTTAATATTAAATTAATAAGTTGTTAATTATCTTTATGTACCTTTGAGATGAAAGAATCATCATTCAACTAGTATTAATGAGCTTTTTCTAATTAATATTTATTTTGATTATTTTAAATAATTTATTTTAAATGGTTTTCAGTTATTTACAAGATATTTTGATTCATACCTATTTTTACAATTAAGGATGTTTTGCTCAATCTCCATAACATGTTGAAAGTTGACTTTCCTTTAAAGTTTAGCTCATTTCTTCAATTTTTTTTTATTTTGTTATATTCTCATGTAACTTAAAATCTCATCTCAAGTACCATTATACCAAG